>KE159076.1:190035-211234 GCA_000411055.1 Leavenworthia alabamica | reverse complement strand
GCCTATTCTCTCGGTGGCGGAAGTCAAATATTCGACGAGCTCCCAAAGGCTACGATCGTCTCTGTTTCGCCACCTGACACTACCGATTTTAGCCCCTTGCTTCTTTCTTACACCTTAGAGCTTCAGTATAAACAGGTCTGTATATATATATTTAACAATGTCTGACTTGTAATTTAGAAGAGATTAAACTTCCTCTGTTATTAGTAATATAGTATATTGACTCACTATGGTTTAATGCTGTAATCAGACCATAGTTTTTTTAAATTTTAGTTCCGTTTTTATGATATTAATGATGATGAGATTCAATTTAATGCAAACAAGTTTGTCCATGAAAATATCAAATATGCAATTTTATGTTTTTTTTCCAGGAGTTTATGTTCTGTATTAATTGTTATTATCCTCTGTTTTTGTTTGAATGTTTAGTTCAAGTGGACATTAAAAAAGAAAGCTTCTCAAGTTCTGTACCTACATTTTGCTTTCAAGAAACGTTTGATCATTCAAGAACTCCACGAGAAGCAAGAACAGGTCAGAGTTTTTGGGGTTTCCAGATTTTGCTAACACACTCAAAGGGGAAACAAAATTCTTGGGTCTTGAAAATTGTGGTTCATGACAGGTTAGAGACTGGCTGCATAGCTTGGGGATCTTTGACATGCAAGGATCAGTTGTGCAAGATGATGAAGAACCAGACGACGGTGCTCTTCCTCTGCACTACACTGAAGATAATGTCAATAACAGGTGCTTCTAAAAATCAGTAAATCACAAACCTTTTCCGGTTTTGTATTCGACTAAAAATTTCTGTTATTAAATTTTCGATGTTCTGCAGTAATGTTCCTTCGCGTGCAGCGCTTTCAATCATCCGTCCAACTATAGGCCGGTCAGAAACAGTTGTAGAGCGTGGGAGAACCGCAATGCAAGGCTACTTGAATTTCTTTCTAGGGAACTTGGATATTGTAAACTCCAAAGAGGTTTAAGTTCTTTTCTCTGGTGATGGCTGTGACATTTCTAATTGTGATTTCTATGTTTCTTGCGTCACACTTTAAATGGATCTGCAGGTCTGCAAGTTCCTGGAAGTTTCTAGACTCTCGTTTGCTAGGGAGTACGGTCCGAAAATGAAAGAAGGGTATGTCACAGTGAAGAACCTTAGGAAAGTACCAGCTGGGTCTGATGTTGGTCGATGTTGTCTTCCTTCACATTGTCTTGGCTGCTTCGGAACTAACTGGACAAAGGTTTGGACAAAATAAAAATGTTTGTTTGTGTGGAATTTCCCAAATTTTTCGCTTGGATGAATAACTTCCCGACCTTTTCAGGTTTGGGCGGTTTTGAAACCGGGATTTTTGGCGTTACTAGAAGATCCGTTCAACGGAAAGCTTCTAGATATAATGGTATTTGACTCATCACGGTTCCTGGAAGAAAATGAGTGTTCTGAGCAGCCACAATTGGCTGAACAAGTGAAGGAAAGCAATCCGCTACGGTATGGCTTTAAGGTGACTAGTGGAGACCGAACAGTGAGGCTAAGAACTACTAGCTGTGGGAAAGTTAAAGAGTGGGTTAAGGCCGTGGGTGAAGCTGGTTATTACAGTCCAAATCGGTTCGGTTCATTTGCTCCACCTAGAGGCTTGACATCGGACGGAAGCCAGGCTCAGTGGTTTATAGACGGTCACACTGCATTTGAAGCAATCGCGTCTGCCATCCAAAACGCAACATCAGAGGTTCTCCATTTCTTTGCCTCAACTCGTAATTGCTGTCATTATCATAAAATCTATGAAGTACTAAATCTAAAGTTTCATCTGCAGATATTTATTACTGGTTGGTGGTTATGTCCGGAGCTATATCTGAAACGTCCCTTTGAAGATCATCCGTCTTTGCGGCTCGATGCATTGCTTGAGACAAAAGCAAAACAGGGCGTTAAGGTATGCTTAATAAGATACAATTCTCCTTCTCCCAGTGGATTTGTTTGGTTTTGTTGTAAACGCATGTTCTAAAGACTTTAAAACTTGTTGCAGATTTATATTCTTCTGTATAAGGAAGTTCAACTCGCTCTGAAAATCAACAGTATGTACAGCAAGAAACTGCTTCAAAACATACACCAAAACGTCAAAGTTCTTCGCTATCCAGACCGTTTCTTCACGGGCATTTACCTCTGGTACAGTATTAACCGAACCTGCTGATTTGCTTAACTATTCAGCTATAGCTAAAGTTGAATTCTTTGGCTTTTTCAGGTCACACCATGATAAGATAGTTGTTGTAGATTACCAAGTTTGCTTCATCGGAGGGTTAGATCTGTGCTTTGGCCGCTACGATACAGCGGAACACAAGATCGGAGATTGTCCTCCTTATATATGGCCAGGAAAAGACTATTACAATCCTAGGTGAGTAAGATCCTCAATTTATCTGAATATTTTCTAGACAAAAGGAACCATCTTTCTCACTGATTGCTCCATTGGCAGAGAATCTGAACCAAATTCATGGGAAGAAACGATGGTAGACGAGCTAGACCGGAGAAAATACCCAAGAATGCCCTGGCACGAAGTCCACTGCGCTCTATGGGGACCTCCTTGTCGCGATGTAGCTAGACATTTCGTCCAGCGGTGGAACCATTCTAAGGTAATTGCATTGTAGAGATATCACGGTTTTTTAGAGATTGCGTTTCTTCTAAGGTTCTGATTATATTTAGTGTTTTTTCTAAGTAGAGAAACAAGGCACCTAACGAACAGACTTATCCATTTCTGATGCCTCACCACCATGTGGTGACGAAGCCTCATCACCATAGGGTTCTTCCTCACTACTTGGGAACTAGAGAGATCAATATTATCGCAGCGGCTAAACCCATGGAAGACCCTGACAAAACCCTTGTTCTTGCCAGACAAGACTCACCACCTGAAGACATCCCTTTACTTCTCCCACAAGAAAATGACGCAGATCTCCCCAGGAGACGAGATCTGAAATTAGGCAGGGGTTCAAGGCAAGATATTGATCGATCTGATGGTCAAGATGAGTTTCCTGGGGAAACTTCTGATGGAAGCCATTCGGACGAGGTTGTGAACGCGTGGTGGTGGCAGATCGGGGAGCGGAGTGATTGCAAGTGTCAGATAATCAGAAGTGTTAGTCAATGGTCTGCAGGGACGAGTCAACCCGAAGATAGCATTCATCAAGCTTATTGTTCACTTATCCAAAACGCTGAACATTTTATCTACATCGAGGTATAAACTAATCATTCAAACTTTTTCTTGCAAAATCTCTTGATCTCAGACTAGTCTGCTGTATTCTAATCTCTTAATCTTGTGGTTTACCAGAATCAGTTCTTTATCTCCGGGCTAGAGAAAGATGACACTATCCTAAACCGTGTCCTCGAAGCCTTATACAGACGCATTATTAAGGCTCATGAAGAGAACAAGTGCTTCCGCGTCGTGGTCGTTGTACCACTCCTCCCTGGATTTCAGGTGCTGTTTGATTCTTCCAATGGCAATCCCAAATTGTTAACAGAACAAAACAACAATGCCAATTATTTTTATTTATGTTTTCATAAAACAGGGAGGTATCGATGAATTTGGAGCAGCCACAGTTCGAGCCCTAATGCATTGGCAATACCGTACGATCTCTAGAGAACGAACTTCGATTCTTGACAACCTTAACGCTTTGCTTGGTTCCAAAACACAAGATTACATCTCCTTCTATGGTCTGAGATCGTATGGACGTCTGTCTGAGGATGGTCTGATTGCCACTAGCCAGATTTACGTGCACAGCAAGCTAATGATTGTTGATGATCGGATTGCGGTGATTGGATCCTCTAATATAAACGATCGGAGCTTACTAGGCTCACGAGACTCCGAGGTATGTCTACAACATTTTATTCTTCATAGCAAATAAAAGAAGGAAAGAGTGGAAAGAGTTTTGTTTGATACGCCTTGTGTTTCAGATTGGAGTTGTGATAGAAGACAAAGAATTAGTGGAATCTTCGATGAATGGAGCGACGTGGATGGCCGGAAAATTCTCGCATAGTCTCAGATGTTCCTTGTGGTCGGAGCATCTCGGCCTTCAACCCGGAGTGGTAAATTTCATGAATTAACTTAAAACACCTAAGCCTAATAATTTTGACTTAAATATACCTTAATTTTCATTTGTCTATCTAACCCAAAACGTTACTATTTTCACTGTTCTCTTAAGCGGTAGTAACTTTAAAAGTGTCAATCTTATTCTTGTATGTAGATGAAAGACATCGATGATCCAATCAAAGATGCAACATACAAAGATTTGTGGATGGCAACTGCAAAGAAGAACACCGACATCTATGACCAAGTCTTCTCTTGCATCCCCAATGAACATGTACACTCAAAGTTAGTACTTCTTTCCTTTCTTGGAACTTAAAAAGTGAAAAATAAATTCTAAAGTAACTCACTTGTTGTCTTCTCTTTGTACCGATGTATGATTTAAACTAATGCTTCTGATCTTAATCATATTCCTAAACGCAGAGCTGCACTGAGACAAAACATGTCTCTTTTGAAAGACAAGTTGGGTCACACAACAATCGACCTTGGGATTGCACCAGAAAAGCTAAAACCATGTGGAAGCGACTCGTGGGAGATGCTGAAGAAGACAAGAGGACACCTTGTGTGTTTCCCATTACAGTTCATGTGTGATGAAGAAGACCTCAGACCGGTCTTCAACGAATCCGAGTTCTACACTGCTCCTCAAGTTTTCCATTGACCAGTATTTATTGTATGTCAATTTCTATTTAATCGGATTTGATTAGTAGAGGACCTAAGTTGATTAGACGGTTAAAGGAGCACACGTTATAGAGAGACATGTTAGCTGTATAGAATGAAGAACTTCCTTTGATTGCTTCTAGGTTTGCAGAGGTGTGTGTATAGTATAATACATTTACTTTTTGTAAACATTGTTAGTATTTATGTGCTATGTGCTCTAAGCTGTACAATACATATTCAGTTTGTAAAACCATTTTGGTAGGGTTCTTAGTGTTTCAGCGATTGTTAATGTTTGATAATTGTTTGAAATCCCCAGTAGTAGTTTGAAAGGTGACGAGAAACTCCAAGGTTCGAAACATATTGGGCCTTAATGGAGGCCCATAGTATTCGAAAGCTAAAAGTTGCCAACTAACCGAACGCGTTGGAAAGGAATATGAAATAAGCTCGTACCGGGGCGTTCCAGACGACCGGTTAACCCGAATAATCCAGTTCCGGGTCGGGTGGATCTCAAGTGCTTTGAGAGACACGAGGTTGTGGTTCTCGAGAGACCCGAGTTTCAGTCTCATGGAGTATATCCCGTAAAGGTTGGGAATTTTTCGCGGTGTTCATAGGGTAGTGATTTATTTAGAACGATTCATATTTGTAACTCGTTTGTTTCTGAAATATTTGTGTTTATTGAATCTTTCTTACAATAATTATATATGACAGAGTAATTTGGTATTCTTCTGGTTTAGTATACAGTTGATGATTATATGACAGAATAGTAGAAAAATAAACACATCTTTGAGTTTAATGCATTTGAAGTAGGAAACAGAGTTGTTCAGTTACATAGAAGCATAAAGTTGAGTAAACAAACATGGTAACTGAGAACACATACCAAACTAAACTGTAATAGAAATCTTAACCAATCCAAACTTGGACATTGTTTTGTTTGCAGAGTGTTGTAAGTTGATTTTCTTGGAGTTTGTCTTGTTTCTTTGATATTCTTCAGGCAAGTTCTCAAAACCTAAACAAACAAAAGTATTCTTTTATTGTTAACAACATAAATAAATAACTTGCGTGAGTTACATTGCTAAAAGTTTATTCTTATGTTTTTGCTAACAGATTTCTTCAAAAGTCAGACCATTACCTCTCTAACGAGTTTGTGTGCTTTAGGTTCTGCGTTTGTTTCGGCCAAACTTATGTGTAAACCACTCTGGTTTGCATAAGAACAGTATGTATCCGATGGTGAATCCCAAGGCAACACCAGGTCCAAATCCTATTACAGCAGCTAGCCAACTCAACACCTCTTCATCTTCTTCCTCCGGCATATCAGATTGTTTTGGTGCTGCTGTGTGGATATCAGCACAAACTTCGTCAAGTGAAGGGCCGTAAAGTCCAGGGTTGTCCTCAAAAGAAGAACAAGGCTGCCTTCGAAATTGAGTACCTCCGGGTACTGGACCTACTAGCTGGTTATGGGAAAAGTTCATGTATGCAAGGTACGAGAGAACCCCTAGCTCTTGTGGAATTACTCCTGAAAGCTTGTTTTGAGAAACGTCTAGTGATTCAAGCTCTATTAGATTCGCCATAGATGATGGGATGTGACCAATGAAAGCATTGTTTGACAAGTTGAGCGCATGAAGTCCTTTCAATAAACCGATGGATCTTGGAATCCCACCTTGAAGTTCGTTTCCAGAGAAGTCGAGTGCTGTGTAGATTGTTAGGATACGTACAAACTCTATCTCCACGCCTTTATTCATCAAGACTATTGAATCATGGTAATAGCCTAATTCCCCTACCATGTACTTTTCCCTCGACCAATCTTCATTTGTACTAAGTGAGGACATAGCACTCCAGTTTACAAAGTAATCTGATGGCAAAGCTCCACTGAAGTGATTACGGGATATGTCAATGATCCTTAACTTAGGAAACGAGACCTTGTGCATTGGTCCATAGAATGCATTTGAGCGAAGGACAAGAACTTGTAGCTCTTACAGAGAACTCAGCCACAAAGGAAATGTGTCGTTGATTCCATTGTTTTCCACGTTTAGAACTTCAAGAGTAGAGAAACGAATCAAAGATCTTGGAAGTTTCCCCACGAGTTGGTTATGACCAACGTCAAGTGATCTTAAACTATCAAATATTGTTGCAGGAAGACTACCATTAAGACAATTCTGACGTAGGTTTAGGACCTCAAGAGTATTCTTGAGATTTTCCATGCAAGGAGGGATTGGGCCGCTGAATTGGTTGTTTGATAAATCAAGAGTGGTTAAAGAGCTCAAAGCACATATGAAGGATGGAATCTTCCCAGTGAAATAGTTTTTGAAGCCAAACAAGAACTTCATAGAAGTTTCTGGGAAAGAGACTTCTCCAGGTTTCAGTGGTTCTTCGAAACTGATGAAAAGGTTGTTGGAAAGATCCAAGTGCATCAAATTTGGTAGTGTCCATAACCAGCCAGGCACTTGTCCTTTTATCTTGTTGTTGGAAAGGTTTAAGGAAGTTACACTTCGGTGTCTTTTGATGAACTCTGGAACATTTGTGATGTTGCATGCTGATAAAGTTAACACTGTCAATGGCGACGGAAGATCAAATATAGAACTCATGTTTGCTGTTGGGACAGGGCTCTCAAAACTGATGGCAGTATTATTAGAAAGATCCACGAATTGCAATTTTGGTAGTCCCCATAACCAAGCAGGCACTTGATCTTTGATGTTGTTGTTGGAAAGATATAAAGCGGCTAGATTTTGTTGGTTTTTTATGAACTCTGGAAACGCTGTGATGCTGCAGCCTGACAACTTCAAAATAGATATCATCGATTGCGGTGAAGAAGCTGAAACTGAACTCTTGTTTGCGTCTGAAACATAGTTGCCTGAGAGAACCAATTGAGCAAGTGAACTTAGGCATGATAAGACTGCATTCAAGTCTATCACAGTGGTAGTGTTCAAATGAGCCAGATAAAGATCTTTGAGTGACTTGAAATGTGAGAAGCTGCAAAAATCAACAGTGGTTTCTGTATTGAGATTGGAAAGGTCAAGACTGATAAGATTGATTAATCTGGAAATGGATCTCGGGATTGGCCCTATGAAGTTGTTGTTGCCAATGTATAACAATTGTAGCTTAGATGGTGAAGTTATATTCCCAAAGTCAAGAGGACCATTGAGTTGGTTATCATTCAAAAAAATAGAAGTCAAATTAAGAATGTTGAATAGAGAAGAAGGGAGTGTTCCAGTGAAAGAGTTGTCAAATGCTAAAAAGGACTCCAACTTTGTGAGAGAGCTCATGTTAGGAGGAAGTGTTCCAATGAACTGATTTTGAGAGAGGTCTAGTTTTGACAGTTCTGTCAGATTCAGTAGTCTAACAGGAAAGTTACCACTAAGCTTGTTACGCGTTACACGTAAGCTGCTCAACTGGTTCAAATTGCCAAAGGAAGAGGGGATTTCACCAACAAAGTTGTTAATGCTAAGATCAAGAGAGACGAGACTAGAAAGGTTTCCAAGTGAAGATGGGATTTGACCGGAAAAGTGATTATAAGAAAGATCGATATTGTTTAAATGTAAAAGGTTTCCAATTGAAGAAGGTATCTGACCACTGAAGTTATTAGAAAAAAGAGGAAGATTGGTGAGTTGGGAAAGGTTTCCAATGGAAGAAGGAATCAAACCACTAAAACCATTGTTTGAGAGTTGGAGAATGGTGAGATTAGTAAGGTATCCAATTGAAGAAGGAATTGTACCACTGAAATGATTATTAGAAAGGTCTAGAGTGGTTAGATAAGAAAGCTTTCCAATTGAAGATGGGATCTTTCCAAAAAATTTTGAGGACTTGAGTCTCAAAACATTCAGCTGTTTGAGGTTGCTAATAGAATCTGGAATGTTACCAGAAAGAGATGTGGAAGAGAGGTCTAATATTACAAGAGAGTTATTTCCATGAAACTCTGGAAGTGAACCTTTCAGATTTTGATTGGAGCTAACACTTATGGATTGTAAGGTAGGGACCAAGAACAAACTAGAAGGAAGTGTACCCAATAAACTGCAATCTTCGAGGTTCAGAGACTTGAGAGATGATAAGTTTGAGATATTTGGAGGGACTTCTGAAGAAATATTAACCATGTGTAGGTTTAACTCCTCCAGGTTTATCAAACTCTGTACAAAGTTGCTGAAAAAGGACTTATCAAAGGATAAAAGAAAATTATAAGAAAGATCAAGAAACACCAACTTAGTAAGCTGAAGAAACTCAGTTGGTATTTGACCCGAGAATGATGATAAAGAGAGGTTGAGTTTTGTTAACTCCATGAGTTTACTGAAATGAGTTGGTATGAGAGAAGAGTTGAAATTGTTGTAAGCAAGATTGAGAGAACGAAGACTCTCTAGTCTAAAAAGACTGCTATTGGAATTGAAGTGACCATAGAAGCAGCAACTAGCACTTAACTCAATCACTTCCCCAGACTTGGCATCACATGTGATGCCTTCCCAAGAGCAACAATCTTTTTCTTTCTCCCAATGTTTTGCGTTACACAGATCATCTGATGTTAAAGAACAAGAATGCTCAGGAGCTGTTTGGAACTCATTCTTGAATTCAAGAAGAAGATTTCTTTGGCTGGGATGACACAAGGGACTAGTAGGAGCTGCAAAAGTGTTTAGAAATACTGAAATGATAAAGAGAATGATACTCTTTGAGATCCAAGAGTCTTTCATCTTCTTCAAAGTATCAATGAAAAAGTAAATTGGTATTTGTGATGACAATATAGTTTCCGTTTAATTTCTTTATATACACACACACATACACCACAAAGAGTATTTGTTGACTCGTTCACGCCTTCATAACGTGACCTTTTCAAAACCAAAAATATCACATTTAATATGATTGGACAATTATGCTTACCAAAAAAAAGAAATACAAAGATGTAAACATTTACAACCCACATTGAGAAACGTTGACTCGGCCTGATCAAGGTTAGGTGCTGAAAGAGTAAATTCATGGATCAAGATTCCCAAATCCCAACAAAACTTTGTATTCGTTGGTCCTATCTATATAGCCAATATTTATTTCGATTACGACAGAACATACTAGTTCACTTCAAAAGATAAGGTTAGAATATTACAGCTGAGTAGTTGAATAATCTATGTCATATTGTTTGTGTATTGACTAAATTCAACAACTTTGGTTATAGCTATGTTGTATATAAAACAGAGCAGATGGAAAATATATATAAAACAGTAAACACACATAAAGCTAAAACCAAGCTTCTATATATGCAGTCCATTTGGTGTGGTAACATTACGGTCTTCTTCGAGATTCTTCAGCTTGGGTTTAATAAAGCTATACAGACAATGATAACTTAATACGTTAAATATCATTTATTATTTATTTCATCAATATGTATAGAGTTTTATGATTTTGAAATTTAAAACATTACCTCTTGAATGAGCTGTGGTGTTTCTTATTACCAAAAGGTTTTATGAACCACTCTGGTTTGTAGGAAACCAATATGAAACCAATGGTTAATCCAAAAGCAACACCAGGTCCGAATCCTATTGCTGCTGCTATCCAACTCAACACCTCTTCATCTTCTTCCTCTTGTTCTGATGGTTCATACTGTTGTGGTGGTGATGCATGAATATCTACACAAACTTCGTCAAGTGAAGGTCCATAAAGTCCAAGATTGTTCTTGAAAGAAGAACAGTTTTGTCTACGAAACTGAGTTCCCCCTGGCACTAAACCTACAAGGTGGTTGTGAGAGACATTGATGTAGGCAAGGTACGAGAGATTCCCTAGTTCCTGTGGAATTTCTCCTGAGAGCATGTTTTGAGAAACATCTAGAGACTCAAGTTCTCTGAGTTTTCCCATAGATGATGGAATATGGCCAGTGAAAGCATTGTTTGACAAGTTGAGTATATGAAGCTCTTTCAATAGACCTATGGATCTTGGAATCTCTCCTTCAAGTTTGTTTCCAGAGAAGTCGAGTGCTGTGTAGATTTTTAGGATACGTTCCAGCTTTAACTCTATACCTTTATTCATCAAAACCAATGAATCATGGTAATAGCGAAAGTAATCTCCCATGTACTTTTGGTAAGCTTGATCTTTGTCTTCCCTAAGTGTTGACAAAGCACTCCAGTTCACAAAGCTGTTTGATGGCAAAGTTCCATTGAAGTGATTATTGGATAGGTCGATGATTCTCAATGTAGGAAACGAGGCATGTTGTATTGGTCCATGAAATGCATTGGAGCGTAAGACAAGAACTTGCAGCTTTGTAAGAGAACTCAACCATAATGGAAACGTATCGTTGATTCTGTTGTTCTCTATATTTAGAACTTCAAGAGAAGAGAAATGGATCAAAGATCTTGGAAGCTTTCCCACCAGTTGGTTATCACCAAGATCAAGTGACTCTAGACTTTTAAATATATTCTTTGGAAGACCTCCACCAAGACGATTCTGACGAAGGTTAAGATATGAAAGAGTACTCTTAAGCTTTCCCATACAATGAGGTATAGAACCATTGAGGTTATTTTCAGATAAATCAAGAGTGATTAGAGAGCTCAAATCACATATGAAAGAAGGAATCTTTCCTGTGAAATTGTTTCTGGAGGCAACCAAGTATTGCATAGATGGTTTGGTGATAGAGGCTGGTCTTTCGAAACCGATGAAAGTGTTGCTGGAAAGATCAATGTATCTCAACTTTGGTAGTGTCCATAGCCAGCCAGGAACTTGACCTTTGATTTTGTTGTTGGAAATATCAAGATTCGTCAACATGTGTTGAGTTCTTAAGAACTCTGGAAACTCTGTGATACCACATCCTGACAAGAACAAATCACTTCTCAGTTGTGAATGATGATCTACACCTGAACTTTTGTTTGTAGCTGAAACTTTGTTGCCTGAAAGATCCAGTGTATAGATTGAGTTGAGATGAGAAGATAAGAATATATTCAAGTCAATCGTAGTGGAAGTGTTCAAATGTGACAGATTAAGAAGTAGAAGTGACTTAAGATAGGTGAAGATAGTAAAGTCAACTGAGCGGCCTTGGGTATTGAAATGAGAAATATCAAGGTCTTGCAGGTTAACTAGTTTAGAAATGGTTTTTGGGATTGGTCCTTTGAAGTTATTATTTCCAATGTCTAACATTGTTAACATAGATGATGAAGATATATTCCCAAACTCAAGAGTCCCATTGAGTTTGTTATTTCTCAAATCAATAGATGTTAAAGAAGGAATGGTGAAGAGAGAAGAAGGAAGAGTTCCAGTAAAAGCATTGCCCCAAGCCTCAAAGGCCACTAAGTTGGAGAGTGAACTAATGTTATAAGGAAGCGTGCCTGTGAAGTAATTGCGAGAGAGTGATAGATCCGTTAGCTTTTTAAGATTGAGTAATGAAAGAGGAAAGATACCACTAAGTTCATTGGAATCAACACTTAAGTAGGTCAACTCTTTCATACTACCAAACGATGGCATTTCACCAACGAACTCATTATTAGAAAGGTCAAGAATTGTGAGATGTGAAAGATTTTGAATTGAAGAAGGAATCAAACCACTAAAAGAGTTTTCAGAAAGGTCAAGAGTGGTGAGATGAGAAAAATTTCCAATAGAAGATGGGACTTGACCACTGAAAAAGTTATTAGAAAGGTCGAGAATGGTTAGAAAACGAAAGTTTTGAAACCTAAAAAGACTAGTATTGGAATGAAACTGGCCACTAAGACAGCTACGGCTAAGGTCTAGCTCGATCACTTCCCCGGATTTGGCATTGCACGTGACACCATCCCAATCACAGCAGTCACTGTTACTGGTCCATGACTCCGTTTTCGGAATAAGGTCGTCGTCAGAACAAGGCTTCTGAATCATAAACACCTTCTTAAGCTCGAGAAGTGCATCTCTTTGTTTGGGATGACAAAAGTACTGTTCAGTAGGAACCGCAAGTACATATAGAAAATTAAAAATAAATAATAATAAAAAAGAAAAAGTAAGAGTAATGATACTCGTTGAGTTCCAAGAGCCTTTCATTCTTTCTTCAAGCTTATTTAACTTTTTTTTAGTGTAGAGAAAATTGGAAATTGTGATGATAACATTGCTTCATGACCTTCTATTTATAGGCAAAGGTAATTGCACTCAGCTTGACTTACTAACTTGTCTTTCTACCAAGTCTTCTTCACGATGGACGCAGAGTAAAAGTCTGTGATGAACAGTTTAATGACTAAAAAGTCTTCTTGTTAACAGGACAGCACAAATACGTGAAATTTCATTACACAACCGGTTTGGAAAAGTACAGTCACCGACCGACATAGTGATTTCGATACTTGAACGTTTAAACAAAAATACAAAATGCAGAAAATGACAACCACTTCTAAAGTGATCTCCACTAAGCAATAAGCACTACCTGCCGTAATTTATGGTTCGTGAAAGTCGTCTTCGTCTTCTCTTGATTATGACTCGTGTACGTTGCTGTCTTTTGCTACTGTGGTTAAGTAATTTTGCTTGAATTAAGAAAATCCCATTTTGTTGGACCTTGGTGTTATATAAGAAAATATCTTAAGCTGAGTTGGATACAATACTAACATTGATGGCGTTATTTATGTGACTTCGGGCCTCCAAATCAAGAGGCCCATTAGAGAAACTTAAACAGAAAGGGTATACGTAAATATCCCACATCGCTTTGAAGATACAAAGAAGATTTCGGTAACAGATTATAAAATAAAACATACTGCAACTGAAAAAAGTATTTACCTGAATAGGGTCAACTCGTGATCAAGAAGATGAGTGGCCTAAGCTAGTGACTTGCATTGCACTAAGGAAGGGTGCTATGGTTAAAGTCTTCCCTAGAGAAAGAACCTATGTCATTATTTGTGGCTGAGGGGGTCTGCGTTCGCGCAGCCCCGACCATCAACAGTTTCTAAAGTTTTTTATGGACGATGTGTTAACTTAAAGACCTGACTTGACTGACTACAATTATCGAATAAACAATCGAATTTACCAAAATCCTCAGCTGATACAAGAGTATTACAGAAATGAGATGCAAATTCAATTAACTACAAAACATATCTGAGCGATTTACAAAGAGTCAAAGACGAGATCTTTGTCAAGAGTATTTACAGATTTGGGTAAACAGCCAAAGGATAATATGATGGGTTAGGGAGATGACACACAATAACGGTTATAAGAGACCTCTTAAGACATGCCTTTCTCTTCTTCCTCACCCCCAACCAAACTCAATCTTCTCTTGGCAACTTTTGATCTGTAACACCAAACTTCAAAGGCCTCAGTCAAATCCGGATACAACCCATTCTTGCTTAACCACTCAGTCAATATCTCAGCTTGGTCTGAAGATGGCAATGCCAGAATTATCGACACAAAGGAAGATTCTAACGCTTGCCATAACTCTCCATCGATTTTATATCTCACTGACTCATCCTCCTCTTCATCTGTAGCCGCTGTGTCGACAAGAGGCTTTGTGTTTCTTACAAATGGAAGCCATAGTTTTACCATCTGAAGCCTTTTCATGGTTGGTAATATCACAGTTCCATAACCGATCGCCTCTACGACTTTTGCAGTCACTTCAATGACCTTCACTCTTATCTCAACCGTTTCTGCAACAGTTGTTTCCAACTGCTCAACCACCTTAACTAACTTCTCAGATGTGTCAACCCATGTTATAACAAAATCTCTAACCACTTCCATCTTTGTTAATATCTGAAAAGACCACGACAAATCCGATAGAACCATCCTTAAAGACCCTTTTTTGCTAATAACCTGAGAATCGATGGGTTTGAAAGAGACTTCTTCTAGACACTGTAAGAATCTAACAAACAGACTCTTTACACATTCTTTTACTTCAAGCTTGATTTCTTCATCAGCAATCAACAAAGGTGCATCGTCATCTTCAGTTATCATATACTCGATCTGTTCTTGAGCGGAGCATTTTATGTCGCTCATGAGCAAAGGTGGGGACGAAGTAGCAAATCTAAAAGCAGAGACAAAGATACCAATAACAGCGGATTGATCAACCGGTTGGAGACGGGCAAGAATGGGCTCAGCTTCTGATCCGATTCTTGGTACAACCCGTAAAATATCTTCCTCTTCACCTTCTTCCCATGGAACAGCTTCCAAGTAGTTCACACAAGCAGTGACAATCTGTGGGCAACTAAGTTCTTTAGCGACACAGAGAATCCCCAACGCACTTTTCACATTATGACACAAGTTATCCTCAGGTACATGATCAGAGACAACATAGAGGAGTCTTAAGAGATTGATATGATGATCATAGTCTGATTCTTGACAAATGACTTCAACACAGTAGCGTGAATCAAGAATCTTGCAAGTGGGCCATTTATCAGAGAGACGGTCAGCGAAATACTGGCTTTTGTCAATAAGGATCTTGGAATGGCAATAGATCCAATCGTCACGGCCTTCTTCGTTTCTTAACCTAACAACTATGTCACTGCTTGATCGATCACCAAATGTATAAGAAGCCTCGGCTTGATTACCCTGTGGACCGAACAAAAGAAAAGGATTGAGCAATTAAACTCTTCTATAATGACATTGACTCAAAAATAAGTAAATCATCGTTATCTTAGTATATATATACTTACACAAGGCTCCATTGAGCAAAAGCCTCCGTGAGTTCTGTATCTCAGCACCTGAAAATGAGCCTATGTTTACAATAGCCTATATGGGAAAAGAAATTAGATTTTTTTACATAAATTTAGAGCCAAAATCAAACAAAAGTCAGCAAAAAAACATCATCATTTCATACATTTGAGAAACTAAAAGTATGAGAGATGAATAGAGAAAGCAAGAAACTTTCAATTACGATGAATTGATTAGTACACTTTTCAAATACGAGCTCAGCCCTAGAAATAGAAAGACAATATTCTTTATACTAAATTTATTAGAGAAGAGTACCTTAAATGTTGAAGCTTTAAGGTCCTCAGTGGAACTTCATTGAAGAGGACTAAAAAAGTAGAGCTTTGATCTTCCAAACTCTACTCGATCTCCTTCTCTCTCTCTCTCTCTTCTCTACAATCTTTTCAATGCCTAGATTGATGTTTATCAGAAATTTATTGGGCTTAAAAAACGACAAATTGATCTTCTTTTAATGTTTTCTTGATTCACATTCGACTAAAATCTTGTTGGGTCTTTTTAGTCGGGTCAATTTCAAATGTTCTTTTGGGGCTTTAAGGCCTCTTCAAGGATGAATACTTCAACTAATTAATCTCCCGTATGATTAAAGGATTAAATGTAACTTTACTAAGTCTTCAGTGCGTGTATGTTCCCTAAGACTTGAACTTGAAGATTGTTTCTTTTTTTGCTAATAATGTACATAATTATATGACTAAAACAACAACAGAAAGCGATACCATTGTCAACACATCAACTGAAACAATGTACATGTTATTAAACATTACAGAAACAGAAAAGTAACTAGTAGTATAAGACATGGGATGTATTTGCTGAAACATCTCTATTTTCTCATAGCTGCCCAAGTTTTTCCTGTCACAAACCAACAATAACAAAAAACCATTTCAGACAAGTGACACAAAGGTTGATGATGCTTTAACAAGAGGTCAAAGGAAACAAATCGATTTTAGGTAACAACCTGAAGCATCTGCATTAATTTTGGATGTTGTTCCAAAAGCTGACACAGCTTGTCACGGTCACTTAGTAGAGACTGAAAAAGGAGATTTACGAATTATGGTTGGTACATGATACTAAACACATCATTACCAAGGATGTGGATTACAAACCTGAATGGCTTCTGGGGACTTAAAGTAATCCTGTAATGACATTCCAGATTCTTGCTGCTGAGAAGTTCCAACTCCTTGCTGGCCTTGAGCAGCCTGTTGCTGTGGCTGCTGATGCACCTGAGAGTACTCTTGTTGTTGAGAATGGTGATAGTAAGGCTGGACTTGCGTCTGTTGCATTATCTGCATCTGATGCATTGGAATCTGAAATGGGTTTTGCAGTGATACTCCTTGCTCTGATGGTGGAGATATCTGTATGGGTGGTCTAACATGTTGAGGAGGCTGCATAGGGCGTTGTAACTGTGAAAGCTGCATGGAAGGCAGCTGAGGAATAGACTGTGGATTGAGTGATTGAGGCATGGAAGGAACCGACAACATAGTCTGCGGCTTCTCACCTCCATGATGCGGAGGATTTCCATAGTATGGCACAGGGAGAGATGACGGCCTACTAAAACCAGGTGATTGCATTAAATTGGGAGGAGGGTAAGAGGTCATCCCCGTACCTGAAGCAGATAGATTTCCTGACTGATGATCAATGGCTGGACCACTTTGTTGCTGTTCAGTGGTACCTCCACCTGCCTGGTTGTATACAAAAGATTGAACGGTAGATGTCCTTGGTGGTAACGATGCATATGGGTTAGACGAGTACTGAGGAATTGCTGAAGGGAGCGGTGGCATAAGCCGGATGGGTCCTCCTGAAGATGACGTCCCATGACTAATAAACGGAGAGGATTGATTAGAAACAGAATCAGAAGAATGTGGTATCACAGGTGAGAGTGATGGAGGTGGAACTAGGGGCAAAGGAGGTTGATTTGACATCAGTTTTTGTTCATAGACCCCCCGACCACTGTATCCACCATGAATATTGCCCATATGTTGCTGACCACTCTTTGAATAGAAACCCTGAGGACCAACTCTAGGATCCATCAAATTTTGTCCGGAAGATCCTAGAATGTTGTAAGCAGGTACAAACCCAGATTCAGATAGGCCGGCACTCTTCAGGGGAGCCATTTTCTTTGTTTCATCTGCTTGCTCAACAAATTTCCTGTCTGAGGAAATGCTTGGTTCCCGCATCAATGACATCTCAGGACGTGAAACTGATATCCTCGATGAAAATTCGCTCTGAGCATTCTCGTCAACGTTAGATGCCAATGGTGTGCCCATGTGAGAGAATTGACTACTTCCATTTGCATCACTCTCGGTTTCTTCAACAATGGAGTGTGGAGAGTTTTGTTCAACCATGACAGGAGCAGACTGCATAAGGTTCTCATCGGGCTGAAGAAACGGTAACTTGTCATCTGGCCCTTCACATCCCTCACCATCAAAAACTATATCTATTCCTTGTAGATCATCATCAGGATCGGCTTTGAATTGTTTAGGTTTACCTGCGACCTTTTCAGTATCTCTAGCAGGAGTAGGATTTCTCACTTGTGCAACAGCCTCTCCAACCACGATGGTGGAGGCATTTTGGCCTCGTTCTCTTTGTCTGGCCATAAACTCATCAACATGAATAGATGGAGGTCTACCACTGCTAGATCCTGCTCGTGAAATTGTTATTGCATTAGAATTACCAGCTGTATCAACACTCCTTTCCCTAGCAACATAATCATCTACATGCATAGAGGGAGGCCTGCTGGTATTCGGCTTGCGCTGTCTAAAGGTATCTCTACGTGTAGGAGCAGGAGGAAGAGATACAGAACCCAGCCCCCGTTGAATTGAATTTTGGGTCGGTATGTCAACAGAAGAGTTTTCGCCTTTAGCACGCCTATTAGAACTCTCCACAGTTGCTAGTTTCCTTTTCGAAGGGAGAGATGACTGAGGCAGACGCTCAGGCAATGTTTCTGGACATTCCCACAAGAACTTGTCTTCTAGTCCTCTTTGATAGAGAGCATCCTCAATGTTTTCAGAGTCCAAATCATCCACATCAAAATTCCCAGGAGAAATAAGAACACCTCTGCCGGAGATAATATCATCAATATTCCCATCTTTTAGCAATGATAACAAAGACTGAGATGCCTTCAAATCCACAAAGAGAATATAGAAGTCAGTGTCAAGAGAACAAAAGACGTTGATGATGCAAGAAAAAAAAAAGCAATTATAAGGTAACCAGTACCTCATGCAAAACGGGTTTCATCTCAGCTGTTGCTGAACTATCAGATCCCGAAGTCATTGAACTCAACAGTGTCACCATTTGTTCAACCAAACCAATGTTTTCCTCTCTGAAAGTGTTTATATCACTAAACTCACTTGGAAGGCCAAAGAGAAATTTTAGTCCTGCAACCTTCTTCGAGTCCAAACTGGGAAAAATAAAGAAAATTAGATTACACAGCTTAATTGATGAGTTATATATATAGTTAAAAGGAATGGTTTGATAAACCAGTAAGAAGTATTTAAACGTAAAACAGCATCAGATGCAACTATGTACATATTCTGCTTAATTTTTACACTTATTAACAATTGAACAACATCAGATTCACTAAACTGTATGCATGCACCAACTTAAGTACAGAAGTAGCATCGGTGGACATTATGTTTCTATCCACATACGGAGCGAAGTGGCCATACATCAACTAACAATTCTAAGATGAAACACAGGAAGAATGATTCTTTGACAAGGATACGTAGTCTTCTTTTTTTTGGTCAAACTGGGTGAGCAGGAAATTAATTGACTATGAAGAGACTGGGGAGTCACCTTTTACCATTAAGGCATAATCTGATGGAGCCCACGCTCAGAATGTTTACTGCCTTAATTGCAAGACTAGACAAACCATCTTTTGAATTAACCGAGTTCAATAACTTGATCCAGCAAGACAGAAAAGGGGGATTTTTCTTCATTTCTAATTGTTCTAGACTCAAATTATTAGTGTCACACCACATTTCCGATACAGGTTCTTCAGCACCAGAAAACAGATGAAACAAAAGTGAAACCAGACCATCTTGACCTTCACCACATGAGACCAGGTCTTTGAAAGCACAAAGACAAGATAACAGCTCATTGCCAACAGGTAACACCTGTAAAAATAAAATCTTTCTTCAAAAACATATTTTGGAATGGAAAATATTACAAAGATATCTCTAAGAAGAGTTCATTGATATTTCAAAAACATCTATTGCCTCAAACAATCATAATATAGAACCCGTAGTGTTCTAGGTGCATCAATATTACCATAGGTCCAAAGGAGCTAGATGAGTAACATGAGAAGAACACAACCAAAATTACATCCGCTAAACAATTTGATAAACATAGATTACTACAATGTTGACAAAATTTAATATACCTGACAGAACTTTAACAAACAGGGAAAAATCAATGCACAATCTTTTGCACTCAAACTGGCCAATCTGTACAAGTTAACAGAATTAGAAAATCAATTAGACATAAATCTGATCAAGAAAAGGTAGTACTTGTACAATTAGGTTCTGATACATAAATGCACTCAAAAATGGGTTACGTCAAACACTCCTGACTCACTTACAGCTCTTTTTTCTGAAAGCACGAGAGAGGCACTTGTGAATCACATAGCAGTGAGATTGATCTAAAAACTGGAATGCACCACTGAACCACACTAGACTCGGACACAATTCCATACTCTAGTACCCTGTTTTCACTTGGATAAGTGGCATCATAACATCTTTCAAGAACTTCCACAAGAAGATGAATAATACCCTCCTCTAACAATAACCCCTGAAATGAATAAACTCCAGGTGAAAGAGAAACCAAAAAAAAGTGAAGGAAAACCATGATCTAATGGCAAAGAGTATGACCTTAGCATGCGGATGCTCTAATAAACTAGCCAGAAATTTAAGAAATCTGTAGACCTGAACGGAGTAATAGACCAGTTAGGAGAAGCAGTACATAGACAACGAGTTAGAGAGGTAGAGCATTCACCATATAAGCTTCAGTGTCTCTTGTTGATGACTGATCCAAAATACCCTCTCTGATAGAAGAAAATATGGGCCGCAGAAGGATAGAAGCATGTTCAACCCTTTGACATGCAATACGAACTATGAAAACCCGAAGCATATCTTGAATGACCACTAATGCCTGTTTGAAAATAACATAAAGTTTAAATCAGGCTGAGTAAATGCTAACAAAAGCCAAAGCAGCAGAGAAGCACTGGAGCTAATAAGATATAGAACATACAGATACTGCATGATGTTGAATAATCTTTGCAATCTTGTCCAGATTAGGTGTCAAATTGTTTATCAGCTTTTCAAGAGGCCCAGGCTCCAGATACCAGTTGATCTGTTTCTCCTTCTGTGGACCCATCAGTGTTCCAACCGCCAACTTTCTGAGACCACTTAGCAAAGGCATGCCACTCTTCCAAAACCAGACTCCTTCTTCGGGGAGAACATCGCTCTTGCAATGAGAAATACATGAAGATTGAGATAAAATAATTTTGAGGTATAAGGCAATAAAGATTTTCCACTTGTTACTATTTACAAGAAATAACTACAATAACATGTACAAAATTCCATCAAGAGCATTCAAATGAGTCATATCTATTAGTCTGAACATAAATGTTGAATTTCTCGCAACGATATTAATAGTTCATGCCAATCAGAAATCACCAACAAAAAACGTTAGCTGAAAGGTAAGATTTCCATACTAGAATGCAAAGGAAACTACAGGTCTCCTTTGGACCCAAGGCAGGAACAGAGGACGTCTGGACACCGGAAAGAAGAGTGTGGAAAAGTCCAGGAATCCATCCATAAACTGGCCAGCAGACAAGGGCGGACACAATGAGGTGGCACACTGCTCCAAAGCCAAGAGCAGAGTCCGGATAATGAGAGGAC
>KE159076.1:132401-170736 GCA_000411055.1 Leavenworthia alabamica | reverse complement strand
CGAATCGAAGCGAAGCAAATAGTTCGCAAATAATACAAAAAATTCCGAATATTCGTATTTCCGAATATTCGGAAATTTTCGAATCGAAGCGAATCACAATATTAACTATTCGGCAGAAACGAATCGAATCACGAATAGTAGAAAATCTCCGAATATTCGCTTCGTGCCCAGACCTACTGTATATATATGTGGATGAAGTTTTCAGTTTTTGATTCAAACAACTTCGCTTTTTAGTTTTGCTTCTTCTTCAATGGACTCAAAGTCTTGTCTTCTTTGTTTGTATCAGAAGCATCAAAGCAAGAGAAAACAAATGCTCAAAACCCCTCTAAGTCATGGCCCTCTCCGGTAAGACTTCTCAATACCCTTTTTTTTTTCTTGTGAATTCTGTGAGTGACAGGAACCAATCGTCTTTGATCTGATTCTTTTCAACAGATTGAGGTTGATGAGACTGGAAAGTGTTCAACTTACGGTCCGAGAAGTGACTCGAGTTGTTCTACATCCAGTGTCACTAGTGATGATGAACAAGGGTCCCGAGCTCCGAGTGTGGTTGCGAGGCTCATGGGTTTAAAGTCTCTACCTATACCAAATTCCCTGGAACCTCGGTCTAATCCTGATTTTGATCCATTCTTCCTTAGATCCTCACGCAAGGCAAGCACATGGGATGCATATGAGAATCTGGGTTATGTAAATCTCCGTAGTGACTATGATGGTATTTCTTGGGACCATTTGGATTCAAGAATGAGTAAGGAGTGTAACCGCCCTATTGACCGCTTTCTAACTGAAACTTTACCTCCAAGGTCGGCTAAACCAGTCCCTGTCACTCACAATAGGCTTTTGTCTCCTATGCGAAGTCCTGGGTTTGTTCAGTCCAGGAACCCTGCTTATGTAATGGAAGCAGCTTCGAGAATGATTGAACCAAGTCCTAGGATAGCTGCTAAAACGCGTTTTTCACCATCTGATTCTTCTTCATCTCTTCCTATGAGGATAAGTAATTTGAAAGAGAAACTAGAAGCTTCACAGAAAGTACCAATCCCTCAAATTCGCAATGATTCTCGCAACAGTAAGTACTTAAGAGGAAAGCATGATGAAAAGAGAACAACATCATCACTCAAGACACAGGATACAAAGAAGTTATTGGGAAAAAACGATTTTGGTGGTTTGGAGGGTAAACTCAAGCCTCCTTCTGTATCTGCACACACAAATGCCAATACTATTCACAAGCAAGACAGTTCAACGCCCTCAAGTGGCAACAGAGGCCAAAGGGAAAAGATGAAAACTAAGAACAGCATAGCAAAAACGGGTCTCAAAGCAACTTCTGCTAGCACTGGAAAAACTGTGGTTAAGAAAATTGACCAGAAACATAATTTACTCGCTGTGACAACTGTTTCAAACCAGAAAGGCAGTAAAGTTATGAACAAAGTTGTAAACAAGGTTTTGGTGGAAAGTGGAACTACATCTAAAAAGAAGCCTGGTTTTACACCAACATCGGTGGAAAAGAACACTGCTTCATCTTTGACCCGGAAAAAGAATCTTCCCCGTGGTACAAAACAGCCAAATGGGGTGCAAGAACCTGGAAATAACAGTGATAAACGGATCAAAAAGGGTGAAAATTTGATAAAATGTAACATCACCGTTGATGGCGGGTTGAAGACAGGGGAAAATGATCGAAAGAAGGACATGGATGTGATTTCGTTCACTTTCTCATCCCCAATCAAGGGTTTGTCAGCCACGAAAAAGACTGATAATGATACCGAATCTTCACTTAGTTTCAGTAATATTGACAGTGATTCTCTAAATGTTCTGTTGGCGCAAAAGCTCAGAGAGCTAACCTCAAAGATTGAGTCATCTTGTAGTAGCCTTACCCAAGAAGAAGAGTCTTCGGGCTCCATTTCAAAGGACTGGGTGAATGGGACAATATCATTGCCATCAGATGATCTGGATAACGTTTTATCTGAGAGTGAATCTGTTTCTGACTGTACTTCATTCTACAATAACCGAAAATCTCGGGTTAGTCATATGACTTAGTCCTTTCTCATCACAAGGATAGGTCTCCTTTTAGTAGCTTATCATTGTTTCTATAAGTAGTTATGTTTGTATTAATGTTAAGTTTCTGATTTACTGATCTGTGGAAGTTTCTGATTTACTGATCTGTGGAAGTTTCTTATTTCCTACATGATACAGGCAGAAGAGCAGGAAGTTAACAGTTTCAGCACTGTAAGAGAAGCAGAGAATCTCCAAATCTCCAAAGCTCACCATGAGACTGAAGAAATAGAAATCTCTGGATCCATTGCTTTATCAGAAGCTGAAGAAGGCCATGACTGGGAGTTGGAGTACATAACTGAGATCATAGACTCTGGCCTACTAATGATCAAAGAAGTCTCCTTGGGGATGGCTGATGATATATTACCTTTCAGCCTCTTTGAAGAAATTGAAGGTAAGAGAGATGCACGAGGCAAGATCGAAAGAAAGACACTGTTTCATTATGTTAATCAGTGCTTAACACTCAAATGCGAGGAGATGTTCATGGGAAGCTGCAGAGGATTGTTGGGGAAAGAAGGGATTTTGTTTGAGAGGAGTGAAATTTTGGCAGAAGAGGTGAAGAAAGAGATTCAAGGATTGAAGAAGATGAGAAAGATGATGATGGATGAGCTTGTTGAGAATGACATGAGCAGTTTTAAAGGGAAATGGCTTGATTACAAGAGAGAGACTTACGAAGAAGGAGTTGAGATTGAAGATGAGATTGTATCAGAATTAGTTGATGACTTAGTTAATGATCTTCTTCACTTGTGTTTCTGACAACAACCTGGTCTTCTTCTTCATCTTCTTGTTTTTCCAGTTTCACAGTGGAATCGTTTTTTAGGTTTATTAGGCTGTTTAAAAACAAGAATAGGCTGAACTACATTGTATCAGAATGTAATTATGGATCATTCCTTTTGATAATCTGTGTATCTCTGAAATCAGACACTAATAGTGAGAAGATATTTTCGTACTTTTTGGATAGGGAAAGTGCAAAAACGGCATGTAGTCCTACTACATAATGCGAAAACGGGACGACGTTTCTGTGGAAGTCATCTTTTAGAAAATAAAATAAACAGGGTGTTGTCGTACTTCATAATGCCAAACGGGACGACGTTTCTGTAACGGACTATTATTGTTTCATCGAAGAGAAAATTTCGAATCATCATCATCCATCAGTGTTTCCTTTCCTCTCTTTGCTTAGTCCCTTTTGAGCTTGTTTGTTCTCCAATGGCTTCTAGTAACCACGTAAGCATACGCTAGTTTCTATGGTTCTACTTAGGGTTTATAGGTTAACGATGAGTTTGATTTGTGTTTGTGTGTCGATGTTGTAGACTACTGGGATCGATAATACGTTTAGAAAGACGTTCGATGCGGAAGAGTATAGGGAAAAAGCTCGCGAACGTGAAAAGAAGGTCTTTTCTCCCCCAAATTTTTATAAATTTTCAATCTCTGATCTGTTAATTTTCAATTTTGAAAGTTTTTGTTTTCTGGATGCAGGAGGCAGAGCGGTCTAAATCTCGATGTAGGGTTACTTCTCTGATTTTGACCTTTTAAAACATTTAATTTACGAATTTTTGAAATTTAATTAGGATTTGATTTATGCAGCCAAAGGTCCTCCAGTGCAAAGAGCTCCATTGAAGCATAGAGATTATCAAGTAGACCTAGAATCTCGTCTGGGAAAGACTCAGGTTACACTACTTTTATATCCTCTTTAACCCTAATTCTTTTATTAAACCATTTGAGTTCGAATAGAAATTTCATGTTCTTGGAAGAGAGTCTGCTTGAGAGTAGTTGATAGTATGTAGTAGCTGGTTTATTACAAACGTTTAGGTTCTAAGTTCTTCTCCTTACTGCAAAAACATATGATGTTTTGTATGTACCTATATAGTAAATGGGATTGATATGTATATATATGAGCTTAACTAAGATTAGTTGGTTTGTATCAATTAAGATATGTATATAACTTGATTGATAATCTAACCTTCTTCTTTATATCACCAGGTTGTTACACCAGTAGCACCTCTAAGTCAGCAGGTAATGGCTATTTCTACCTCCACTCACAAAAATTTGTAATCACGCATGAATCTGCTAATGATCTTTGTCTTCTTCCCACAGGCCGGTTATTTCTGTCGCGTTTGTGACTGTGTTGTTAAAGATTCGGCAAACTACTTGGATCACATAAATGGGAAAAAACGTATGTACTGTCTCTTTAATAATCATAATTTCTAACAAGTTTAGACAAAAGTAAGCTAATAAATCGTTGGATGAAATATCCAGTTTGTTTACAATTTGTAAACTAAAAGTAGACGGTTTTGTTTATGTTTCCCACAGATCAAAGGGCTTTGGGAATGTCTATGCGGGTGGAGAGATCCTCACTTGAACAAGTAAAATTTTATTTTCTTGCAGACATATATATGCTTAAATGATGTCATGGGGTTTTGCTTAAGAATGGATCTGCTTATGGTTAAAATGCATTAGGTCCAGGAGCGGTTTGAGGTTTTAAAGAAGCGTAAAACGCCAGGAACTTTCACGGAACAAGGTAAAAAACATTGAGGTCACGACATGGTCTTCATATAATGCATAGTAGATTTAGGATAACTGAAATTTTGATCCTGATATGGAAAATAGATCTGGACGAACGCATTAGGAAACAGCAAGAAGAAGAGGAAGAACTAAAACGGCAGCGTAGGGAGAAGAAGAAAGAGAAGAAGGTAAGTCTTCATATATTGATAGATGTCCTCTTGAGCTCATTTTTTTTTCCTTTGATTATCATTTGGAAATCTGAGATATGGGTTTTTTCAAATGTTCTGGTTTCAGAAAGGGAAGGTGATGGAAGAGGAGCCTGAGATGGATCCTGAGGTTGCAGAGATGATGGGATTTGGAGGTTTTGGATCTTCGAAAAAATCATGAAGGTTAATTGATCACTTGTATCTTTTTGTATTCTAACGTTTTTGATCCATAGTTCGAAACTTAGTACTCTACATCACAGAACAATATTGTTTCAATGTGCAAGAAGATGAATTTGTGTCACTAAACAATACACAAGTATGCATTGACTGAAGACGTAACTCTTAAGTCTTAACTGGTAGAATTCTTACAATGGCAACTTAAAGTTACACAACTACAGTACAATACTCTGTTAAGCTTTATGACAAAATTTTAGAGCTCATGAGTCATTGCAATACGTCTGATAAGTCATTAGAAGTTACACTTAATTCTGCAACAAAGTAAAATTCTAAGAAAAAGCTAAAAACTTAAATTATTTGTAGTACCATTATTGATCCATATGTCTTATACAAACACTTCTTTCTTCAAAATCCCTTCATAAACCCTTCTCAAGGATTTACAAATTATATTTTTTTTTGGAAATATACGTATTTACCAAACATAGTCGTTTCATATTTCATGTTCATGTTTACTTGTCTTAAGCCAAACTGGGCCGGTTAAAAACAACCTTGGGTTTATTTGGGCCAATTAAGTTACGTCCTGCTCTGGGCTTTGACTTTGCTCGATACTTTCTAGTGACATGCAACTAATTCTATTAAAACACATGAATAACTCGTAGTTCTTTCTCTTTTTTTTCTTAAGTTCATAATATTTATTGACAAAAAAAAAAAGTTCATAATATTTAATCATTAAACTTAAAAGTAAGCGTTGTGTTGTGTATATATGGTGATAACTAATAGTCTAAATTTATCATGTTATAAGTCGAGTAACATAAGATTTTGATCTAATGATTTTTATGTTAACCAAGTAATGTTTACATAAATTACTAAAAGAATATAAATTATGTTAACCCGTTTGTGTAGATACATTATTCGTATTCTTATAAGTTTATCACTAATGTGACAAAATTGTGGAGTAACAAAATAATTGATTGAATGATTTGTGTACATCCATATTATTGTTCTTTGTTACCCATGCAATGTACGGCTCTGTTTAATATGTATCTACAACTTGATTTTTTATAATCTTAAATATCAATATTTTTTAACAAAAAATAGAGAAAAATGTGTCTTTAACAAAAATAAAAGATTAAATGGAAAGACCAATATTTTCTTGATAAAACAAATCATTGTAATCATTATTAACATTATTGTCTTGAATTGGGATAACAAATAATCAAAGAGGATAAAACAACTAATCATTTGATTTGGGAAAATAATAAACAAACAGAAAAGTGGATAATTAAAAAAAGAATGTTAAAGTGTGTCTGACGCAAGGAGGCAAATCTCTCTGTCATGACTCAAGTTTATTGCTAAACACCACACATTTACATTTGTTTTTCTTTGCAAATTATTTACTTTTGTTCCTTAGTTTTTTTCAATAATCCAGTTTTGATATATATTTTTCACAAATTGAATATGAGAATTTGAAACATGTTTTTTTTTGTTCCTTGATGTTTAAATTTTTTTGCACATTTTTGAAAAATAATAATTATATTATTAGTTTGTTTTTTAAATAGTTAATTTTTTATATGTTATTTTATTTTATATATGTTATAATTTCACTTTTCACTCTGACTTTTTATTTTCTGATTTTTATTGGTCAGTTTTTCTCATTTTTCCCAAAACATATTTATTAATTAATTTTAAAATTTAAACTATATAAATAAAATAGAAAAGTTAGAAAAAGATTAAGTAGCTATTTTTGACAGCTTAAATATGTATATGGAAGATTTGTTTTTCCACATATAAACTAATGGACAAATATAATCCAACACTTATTTTCATTCTTTTCAAAAAAAAATAAACCAAATCGAATTATAATATATCCAAAAAAGAAGAAAAGTATAAAGAACATGTTATCTGTTTCACAAAACACCAAACATAAAAAATCTAATTTTCTTAAATATAGAAATTGTGAGCTAAAAATGTGGATGATAAGTAGCCACAATACTAAGCCTAAGGTGTAAAGGTCGTGAAAGCAAACACCATCACATGCATCTTCTCTTTTTTCCTATTCTTTTGTTCTTTATTTATTTTTTGTTTTTATGTTATATTTTTGTTTTATAGCTATTTGTTCTTTCTATTGGTTATATTGCCACCAATCATTGCCCTCCACATTATTACATCAAACTCTTCCATTACATCGACAATTTTGTTCTTTTTATATTTAAAATATCTACAAATCAAATAAATCCACCTCATAACACAAATCATAAATAGGTATGTAAAAAGTTTCAAGTTTAGTCTATATGTAAAATATCTATATATTCAACAATATTTAATACTACAATAAAGATATATATTTTTGGTTGACATCAAATAAATAAACTATATTTTTTGTTATTTTTTTTCATCTTAAAAAAACATTAATTTTACTTATGAAATTGATTTTTATATCCACCGGGTCAATCATAATTGGCGAATGTGGATTTAAACGTACAATTATTCAAGAAAAATAAATCTATATAAATTATGGTACTCAATTCGAAAAAGACAAGAAAAATAAATAAAATATAGAATGGCCTCTCCAATCTCTCCTAAATGTTTATATATATAGATCCTACAATTACTCTATATTATTAACAAAAAATAAGAAAGAGCTTGGCTTTGTTCTCCATTCAATAAATCATTCGTTCTTGGAAAAAAATTCAAGAAAAGAAAAAAAAAAGTTCTTTGAGTGTTTTTTAGAATTCTTGTGAATGTCTTCTGAACAGGGAAATGGATCGAATCATTCGACGTTACCGGAGGTAGAAGGAACTGAAACAGTCCCTGTTGGCCGGAGATTGCAAAGAAGCCAAAGGGTTTTCGCTCCGAAGCTGTTGGAGGCNCAGCAGTCAGGAGAGGTGGTGGACGAAGGAGTAGGAAGTTGTCAGAGGTGGGAAATAGGGTCCGGGTTTTGGGTGGGTTGGTGCCAGGTTGTCGGAGAACGGCGTTACCGGAGCTTCTGGATGAGACAGCAGATTACATAGCGGCGTTGGAAATGCAAGTCAGAGCCATGAAGGCTCTATCAAAAATTCTATCTGAGATTCAGCCGTCTAATAAGCTCGGCTCAGCTTTATAGCCGATGATGTGTCATATTTGTTTTAATTGATTCTTTTATCATCGGAATGTCTTATGGTTTTGTTGGTAATGATTTGTTTGCTATGTTTAAAAAATGTCAAAATTATGGTTTCGCTTCATAAGTTTGAGTTGCAAATATTTGTCTTTAAAATGAAATTTTTGAAACATATATATTTGACAATACAACTATACCATAGCTCAAAGCCTCAAACCACTAAATATTTATATTTATATTTAATAAAACTTAATTCGATATTTGTAAGCTATATGCCAAAAAATTTGAAAATAAAATAAGTATAAATATAAATATACATGAGAAGGCATGTGCATGAAGACCCTACGGCTCATAGTGCGTCGCATGTGAGACCTCTTTATCTGAATTTAAGTTTCTGCTCGAACAGTTTTTTTTTTCTTTTGTAAGAAAATTAAATTCATAAAATATGATAATAAGTTAAAAAATTTGGTGTGTCCTACATAAAGCCAAATTTATGAAACAAAGCGAGTGTATATATCATCCTTTGTCCTTACATATATGGATCTGGATTAACATTTGTTCTACCTAAATTTGTACATGACGAACTATATTTAGACCAAACCCTACCGGTTTTATTATTTGAACGTGGTTAGTTCAGATGATTGGATAAGATTGTTCTCAGTCTTGATGATATGAATTTAACTATAATATTAGGGAAACAAAAGAAAATATATCTATTGAGAACTTAAGTGGTGTGATCAATAAATACAAGTTTGTTGTGTATAGAGATAAATAATCTGGGAGTTAAAACTGTTATGAATGTTAATAATAGTTGATCAGACAATTATATGAGATTACAAAAAGAATAGAAATATATGACATGAGAGAGGTGACACGTTTGAAGAGTAAAGCCTCAAGAAATGACAACGAAAAGGGATGGAGACGTGAGAGAGAAGGTGGTATAATAATTGGGGTCAAGTGTGAGATGTCTTCTTTGATTCCTTCAAGGCTCAAGGACCACCCACCACTTTATCACCTCTTCCTTCTCCTTTTTTATTATAATTATCCTCGTGCTTCCACCACTTCCATAACCTTCTTGGATTAGCCAAGTTCGAATTCAAGATTCAATATGCTATGATTCTATGTACGACCCACGGTGAAATTGCAAAACCAAAATAGTTCCATTGAATCATGTTTTGACATATAATCTACTAAGTTGTAATAGTGTTTTGTTGTTGTTGTGTCACTTATCAAAGTTAAATTCGGTAGAATGCATGTTGCTAATGGGCTGCAAAAACTTTGTGAAATCATTGAGATGATGACATTTGGGGAGTGGTTTGTAATAACAACTATCATATATTAATACCATAAATAGCCCCAACGTTTATGGAGGAATGGTCATTTTCTTATAGCATCGGCAAATTGAGTGTCATTCTCAGTACTGCTGTTTAAACACTTTGACCCCGAATAAATTGACACATCAGAACTTGTGGACATGATCTGATATTTGTCTCTTTGTTACCATTGGACCCCAGACGCAGCCGACCGAACCAATGACAGCTTTTGCCTTTTGGGTTTTAATTGTCAAACAAAATTTTATAACCAAGACAAGATAAAAGCTTATCTACAGTCAAAATTGTTGTCTGAACACAAGTTCTTGAATCCAATGGTCACACATGTACAAGTCATGAACTTGATGGGAATACTTTTTCACATATTGATGACTTTGCTGCGCCTTCAAAACCCTCGACTTCAGAGTGTTCATGAGCGATCTCGCTCACTAAATTTACATAACTCACTAGTGAGAAAAGTTACATGCAGGTTCATCAAGAAAGTGCTCACTTGTATGATTGTATCTAGACTAGTATATAAAACTGTTACATGAATTGCGAAAAGTTCACTTACTTTGTCAAGCAACTTCCATAAACATCAAAACCATTTTTAACCAACGTTACAACTACGAATAATATATAAAAAAACATTACAACTACTGTCTACATTAACTACAACTTATTTCAAAGAGAATAAGTCAGTTCGATATTTGGCCTTCGTCGGTGTTCTTCCTCATGTCGTCTTAGCAAAACTTGGATTTGGCCGTTGGATTTCTCTAGAGGAGAGTCTGCATTATACGTTACCGTTTTGGTAGGAAATATATATAAATAGTTCTCTCAGTCATTCGTTTTATGAATGGGCCCAGCCCATTAACTTATTAGTTTGGGTCTGTGAACAAACAGAGGAATATTTTGTCTAGTTGCAAAAGGAACAAAAAGCTTTTTGTGTTCGTTATTTATCTGAAAATTTTGTGAGTCCTTAGATGATAAAAATCTGTATTAGGAAGAAGAGAATATTATGGATTTTAAAACTAGTTTTTACCGTTAATTTGACTGCATCGTAGTTTCTATTAATATACCTAACTTCATTTTCGAAAAATCCTATTTCTGTACTAGTTAAAATGGTGAAGAAAATTTCTATATACTTTTTAATGCAATTCAATATTCCATAAAATATGTGTATATTGTTGTCCATTGCAGAAGAAAATAAAAATAAAATACATCGTCACGTGTTATGTAAATCTAGAGAAAAGTAGTACCGAACACGTGACATATATCCAACGGACAACAGAAACGAGTCACACAGATCGTGCAGCGTTTGTTAAGAAATACTTGAGAACAGCTGCGGTTATTGTCTTTATCTACTCCGAACCAAAAACCGAACGTGATAGACCACTTGGAAAAGCCCGAACCAAAAGTGAGCTCTCTTTGTCTCTTTTTTTCTCCATCCACATATTTCCTCAGCCCAAATTTTAAACTAAAACACTACACGTCTCTCACTAATTATTTACACCATTTTTGTCACATTGTCTCCTTCATTTGTAATGCTCTGTTTCTGTTGTATTCTAATATTATTTTCATTGATGCACAAATTCTTCTTTACTACTATAATTTAACAAGTTCCAAAATTTGAAGCATAAATATTGAAAAATACATACATATGAGCTATTAGATACAACTGTGATAAAATTTAAATATTTGTACGGCCTCAGTGCGATCTCGTGAGTTTGTGTTTGCCGAGGATTTTGGAGGGAAAATCTCATTTTTTGAGTAAATTTGATTTTTTGAAGTCACATACTCTCTCTCTTTGGCCAAATAAGCCAAATTTATATATTCTCTGATTTCTTTGTCTGCTTTTTCCTTTTCTTTAATTGATATATCTTCTGTTCTTGTAGATATAGAAAATGAGAAATTAATTAGATTCATGCCAAAAATCAGAGATCTGATTGTTCCATAGATTTTGAAAAAACTCACAAGACCTTTCTTTTAAAGCTTCTTCAAGTCATATCTCATGTAAAGTCACGATCTTTGGTATTCATTATTAATAGACTTTGAATTGTTAATTTCTCTTCATTTAATATTTTCTGTATTAATGGTCAACTACCTTACTTTGTTCACATGCAAAGAAAAAAATTAATTATTTTGTTTCCTTCTTCTTTTCCCCATTTAGAGATTCTGAGATTTGTGCATGATCCTCTTCATCATCTAGATGTCTTCTTCCGACAAATCAACGGTGGATCCACTTTTAAGAGATTTAGATGAGAAGAAAGAGAGTTTCCGGCGAAACGTGGTGTCTTTGGCGACGGAGCTGAAGCAAGTGAGGTGCCGTTTGGTTTCACAAGAACAATCCTTTCTTAAAGAAACCCAAACTAGAAAAGTTAGTCTTTTTTTTTTCTATGAATCATTTATTACCAAAGTTTTATTTTTTTTGACTCAAATAGAAATGATTTTAGCTTTTTGTTTGTTTGTTTAGGAAGCAGAAAAAAGGGAGAAGAACATGGAAATGGAGATGTGTAAATTGCAAAAGAGATTAGAAGAAAGGAATTTTCAGCTTGAAGCTTCTGCATCTGCTGCTGATAAGGTTTATTTCTAACATTTTAAATGTTTGCATCTCTTTCTTATTATGATTCAAAGGTTTCATTTTATATGGCCTTTGTGTTATTGATCTAAGTTTGAGGTTCATCAATCATATTATTATTTTTCTGGTCAAATTTCATTGTCACATCACAAATTTATATTATTTTTATAATATGATTACTGATTATATAACATTGCAGTTTATCAAAGACTTGGAGGAATTGAGATCACAGCTCGTTGCAACCAAACAAACAGCAGAGTTAAGTTTTGATTCTTCTCAATCTACACAGATCCAATGTTCACTGATAAAGAAACAACTTGACGACAAGACACGTTCTCTCAGAGAACATGAAAACCGTGTGACTCAGCTAGGTCATCAGCTTGATGAACTACAGAGAGATATGAGTCTGAGAGAGTACTCAGAAAAGCAGCTTAGAGAAGAAGTGAAGAGAATCGAGTGTGAGATAACAGAGGCCATTGCCAAGGCTGGGATAGGTGGTACTGACTGCATGATTCAGAATCTTCTAGAAGATGTCTCTCAGATGAAATCTGAGAAGATGAATAGGTTAGTTGAGGTAAAAGATGAAGAGATTACAAAACTTAAGGATGAGATAAGGCTAATCTCAGGTCACTGGAAACATAAGACTAATGAACTCGAATCTCAGGTGCATCCATCTTTTTCTTTTCACTCTGTTTTTTAGTTTAAATTTCTTAATGATTACAAAGTTGAGAGAAACAGAGATTTCTAAGTAAGTTTCAATCTTTTGCAAAACTTTACAGCTGGAGAAACAGAGAAGAACTGATCAAGATTTGAAGAAGAAGGTACTGAAACTAGAGTTCTGTCTACAAGAAGCTCGAAGCCAGACAAGAAAGCTGCAAAGGGTAAGTATAAGTCCATAGCTTCTTGTTTTTAATCAAAAGAGTTCTTATAAAACTATTCTTTTGGTCTTTGTTGTTGGGTAATGAATGGAACACAGAGAGGAGAAAGAAGAGACATGGAGATCAAAGAGATAAGAGAACTGATCTCAGAGAAACAACAACTTAATAATGAGTCTCAGAACTTTTGGGACAATTCAGGGTTTAAGATTGTTGTATCAATGTCCATGTTGATGTTAGTGATAGTGTCCAAAAGATGAGTTTGTATAAATTTAGTTGACGATAATCCTAACTCAATTTAATCCTAGGTTCTGTAGTGTAGTCGTCTTGAAAACCGATTAATGAAAAGTCTTCGAGTCTTATTGAATTAATAATTTAATAAGAAGTTAACACAATATCAAACAGCTTCCGTANCCGTAGCTCAGTTGGTTAGAGCGTTGGTCTTATGAGCCGAAGGTCGCGGGTTCGAGCCCCGCCGGAAGCATTTAATATTTTTTTAAAATTTCCGTTTGAGGCCCATTACGAAGCCCAATTAACATTCCGACACGTGACCCCACATCAGCCTATAATATATTTGGAATATTCCAGTATCCTTATATATATGTGTATATAATACAAAACTACCCCTACTTTGTCGTTTTCTCACCGTCCCCATCATCACAGTCACAGCTTTGTTCAAAATTTCAAAAATGGCCCATTCTTTTTAATAATTATTATTCTGTTTCTTCGATTATTTTAATAACAAACTATAACCTATATGTTTAGCTGAAAATGTCAATATATATTTATGGCTGTTGGTTGTTGAACTATACTCATAAATTTATAGCAGACAAATTGTGTGACATATAGAAACTAATTCTTGGAGTTTTGTAAGAAAATGGTCTTTTGAAAAAGCACAGATTTGAAAATTATTCCATCTACCTTAGCAACTTTGACATTAGGAGTTTGACCACTTTTTTTTTTAAGTTGAGAAAAAATTGGTTCTCTGAATGAAGCTACTTAAAAGAACTAATTATAACATTGTTTTATAACTAATTTAATTTCGTAATGTATAGATTAAATTAACCAGCATAATTGGCAAATGATTTTTTTGTTAACAATTATTTTATTGATGAAAATTTGAGGAATAAAAAGACATTACAACCGATCAAAAAAACCCTAAATAAAAAAAAAGAAAATATCAACGTTTTGTAGGTTGCTAAAAAGACAGGTAATTAATTAATTATTATTTTAATGTCAGAAAAAGGTTTGAATGGTCAAAAACTCAAAAAGAGGAAAAACCAAACCCAATGTACTTTCAAGTTTCAAACTCCAAGCTACTAACTTCGAAGCTATCTTTATTATTTTTTAATTATTTTTTTCATTTTACGATATGACTGTCAAACCAGCGCATTATAGCATACGCCTTTCATTCAAAAAGCAAAGCCAGCCACAGAGCTTTCTTCATTTTTGTTTCTTACAAAATTGTTATTATTCATCAGATTAGATCAATAAAAAGGAAGAGAGAGATAGAGAGGAAGGATTCAATCATCATCATCAAAGCTTTTTCCTTAATGGTTTTATTCATATCTTAATTCTTCCTCCAATTTTTCATTCGATCCAATTTACTCTGGTACGTTTCAATATCTACTTTTTTGGTCTTAGATTTATGTCTTTGTGATTTTCTCTCTTTAAAGTTCTCCAATTTCCTATTTTCTTGGTAAATTTTTCCTCCATTAGAGATCTGTGGAGATTTGATTATTGGCTAAGATGAGATGGTTTGCGTTTTTTAATCTCTTTTAGCTTTTGTGTTGTTTGAATTGAAGTTTACGATCTTTATGTATTTATCTTTTCTACATGATTTATTTTAAATTCATATTAGGTTCAATAATATTTATTTATTTTGCTTTTTTTTTTTTTTAAATTATTATGGTGATAATTGTTTTTCAATGTCTCTGTTAAAATCCAAATTTTACATGTTGAGAGCTTCCAGATGAGTCTTGGATTTAGCTTTGTTTAATTTAACAACCAAGCAAACTATAATCGCAGCTAACGATTACTTTGCTAACAGGGTTGAGTTTTTTTATTTAAAAGAGTTACAAAGGAAGAAATTATTATATGGCCACGGTTGGTGTAGAGCCAAGTTCTACGGTTAGAGACTCTACTGATGTTGATACATTACCTGAGGAGATGAAGGACATGAAAATTCAAGATGATAAAGTAATGTTTTTTTATTATTATTATTATGATTTGATGGCTGTTTCAGATGCTTCTGTTTTTGAGTTTTAGCTGACTTGATTTAATAATCACAACAGGAAATGGAAGCTACGATTGTAAATGGTAATGTGACAGAGACTGGTCATATAATAGTTACTACTATAGGTGGAAGAAATGGCCAACCAAAACAGGTTTGTGTTTTCCTAACCGAACCTAACTTAGTTAGGTTTTTCAATAAGCTAAGTGTGTTTTCTTGGTTGTTAATATTACAGACGATCAGTTACATGGCAGAGCGTATCGTTGGACACGGCTCCTTTGGTGTTGTGTTTCAAGTGAGTTTTAGTTTTTTTTTTCTTCAAGTCACTTCTCTATGAAACTATGTATCTAACTCAATCTTCAGGCGAAATGTTTAGAAACAGGAGAAACTGTTGCAATAAAGAAAGTTTTACAAGATCGGAGATACAAGAACAGAGAGCTTCAAACAATGAGACTACTTGACCATCCAAATGTTGTCTCTTTAAAACATTGTTTCTTCTCAACAACTGATAAAGATGAGCTTTACCTTAACTTGGTTTTGGAATACGTTCCTGAAACTGTACATCGTGTTATTAAACACTACAATAAACTTAACCAACGAATGCCTCTTGTTCACGTCAAACTTTATACTTATCAGGTAGATATTAGTTTCGAGTAAGTGTTCATCCATTATACTTTGAAATGTTTTTAAGATTCTTCTTCTTCTATGTTTGGTAGATTTTTAGGTCTTTATCATACATTCATCGTTGTATTGGTGTGTGTCATCGTGACATAAAACCTCAAAACTTGTTGGTAAATCCACATACTCATCAAGTGAAGCTATGTGATTTTGGAAGTGCTAAAGTATTGGTGAGTTTATTGATATGATTATTTCCTCTCTAAGAAGGTTTCAACCATTTTCTTGATGAATGATTTGGTTCTTGAAACAGGTAAAAGGAGAACCAAACATATCATACATTTGCTCTAGGTATTACAGAGCACCTGAGCTTATTTTTGGAGCCACTGAGTATACTACAGCTATTGATGTCTGGTCTGCAGGGTGTGTTCTCGCCGAGCTTCTTCTGGGACAGGTAAAAAGCTTTTGTAACATCTCAACATCTTTGTTAATTATGTGGTCGACTCATCTGTTATTTTGTTAATATATTAGCCATTGTTCCCTGGAGAGAGCAGTGTTGATCAACTTGTAGAGATTATAAAGGTACTTACTTATTACCTTCTAATAACTGTGCCAAGTTACATTGATTAAATGTTATTGTATTGATGAACTGAGTAGATTTTGGGAACACCAACAAGAGAAGAAATCAAATGCATGAATCCTAATTACACAGAATTCAAATTTCCTCAGATTAAAGCTCATCCATGGCATAAGGTTTGTATGTTCCATACTTCCATGTTCTATGGCTTCTTTAATTTAGATATGAACTGAAACATTTTCATCATACATAATAAAGATTTTTCACAAGAAAATGCCTCCAGAAGCTGTAGATTTGGTCTCAAGGCTTCTCCAATACTCACCCAATCTACGTTGTGCTGCTGTGAGTATTTACATTCATTTCACTCTTATAAATCTTTTTCTTCTCTTTTGTTGAATTGTGTGTTCTTGTCTTATTAGCTTGATACATTGGTCCACCCATTTTTTGATGAGCTAAGAGATCCAAATGTGAGATTACCAAATGGTCGTTTTCTTCCACCTCTCTTCAACTTTAAGCCTCATGGTACTTACTTACCAGACCTTAAATTTTCAAATTTTGGTCGTTATGACTTAATAAATGTATTGTCTGAAACAGAGCTTAAAGGTGTACCTATGGAGATGGTGGCTAAGTTAGTTCCTGAATACGCGAGAAGACAATGTCCGTGGCTCGGTTTGTGATTTGTTCCTGCAAACATGAAAACTAGAGCAAAACAGTTTGAGAAATTCATATCTTCTCTAACATTATAACTATTATTAAATCTCAATATGTTGTTTCTGTAACCCTCTATTTGTAATGAGTAGAAAAAGAGTGAATCAATCTGAAGGTTATGATCTTGTATAATCCAACCCATGTTTTTTCTATCTAACACACCAACGGAAACCTGTGAAACCATTTGGACATGAAACCTAAAGATTTCGAATTGAAGCATAGAAGAGCCAATATTTGAGAACAATATTGTTTGTGTTCGTTTCTCTATTGTATAATTTGATAAAAAAATTTGTTTATTAAATATTATAATCACATAAGGAATTGGATTTATCAACATGTAAATAAAAAACTTGAATTCAGTCGGGTTTATGATGTAACATCTATATAAGTCATGGCGTCACGACCTTTTCGGTCAGCAATCACTCACTACCCATGTCTCTTACGTTACATATAAAACTACATGTCGTTTACATACTGCATCACTCATGAACATAGCGTCTTTAAATTCACTCGAAACGTGACGCCATATTTATCAAATAAAGTATATCCCATGCTACGAGAAACGAATGGTTTACGATCGTTTTTCTTTTTTCTGGTTTACGATTTCATCATAAAGAAAAATATCAAGATCAGACTAGAAAGCGATATATTTTCGAATATTGATTCTTTTTTATTTTTAGGGGTATGCTGAAGCTATGGATTCGTTTCGTTTAAGACAAAAAAACAATACTTAATAATCATAGGATTACAGCTAAGATTAATATATAATCTTAAAGCAATGGGAACGATTAACAAATAACAACTATAAGCACAAATAATGGAAATTATTCTACGACGAGTTACAGCTTTATCAATCCGTTGGCTATCATTCGATTATTCTATAATAAATTAATGTTAATTTGGTTCACGTGATAAAAAATATTAATTGAGTGGAGAATTTAATTTTACCCTCGAACATAACATCCTTACCCTTTATATTTTACTCGAATCTATAAGTTAGTAAATCACATGTTTATTAGTTTTACTATTTTATTACTCGTGACCAACACATGCCCAAAAAACCATATTCATCATTCCTTAGTCTCACTCTTTTACTGAAAATATGCTAATTATTTTTGTTAGCTTCTAAACCTACTGGTTTACTTACAACCAAGTTTGTATTCCTACAAGAATTTGAAATTAGTTTACCATCTTCTAATTTGTAAAAAAAAATAATTTGGATATGAACTCTGGTGGAGGTGGATTACTTAGCTGTGGTATTGCAGTTTATAGGTGAAAGATTACTAAAGAAGATTAGGATATTTTTTTATTAAAAGAGGCATATTATATATTATATTAAATATTAAATATTGTGAGTTTTTTAATTCTTCAACAGATTCTTTTTCACTTCTCTTTTTGACTGTGCTCTTCTCTTCACTTTTTTTTTCTTTAGTTTGATTTTATATAATAATTAATTTTGCATTCCCACCAGCAGATTAGAGATCTTTAGTGTGCTTAATATATATAGTATTTTATTTTGTCTTAAATCATATGCAATTTCTAGATAAATTCTCATTCTAAAAAAATGTAAAGTGGCCTTAGTTAGGAAAGAGTTTCTATGATCACACGTATATTTGGTGTGGAAAGAGAAGAAGGAGAAAATAGTAAACGTATATATTTGAATTTTATAGTTTAAAAAGAAAAATTTTATTTAATTTAATTAGATAATAAAACAAAAAATTTAGAAAAATATTTGGTTTCTATAGAAGGTTAAAGAAAATGTGAGAGGAAAGACCAAACAAAACAGAGAACTTGGATGCCTAACCAATGCTTTTGCTTTGTAGGTAATTTGAAAACAACACATTACATGAGATATTTCAAACACCAAGATCTGATTGTGTTAGTAGTCCACGTGTATCAATCCATGCCGTCGATATCCTTTATTATTCCCCAATAGTAGTAAACAATGAGCCAGATTAATTTCACTGATTTTCATATAATCCCAGTTAATATGAAATGACCTAAGTATTAGGTTTGTGAAATTAATTGACTTAAATTTTTTTTAATTTTAATATAAATATATTGTTTTGAAACCAAATTTTTTTTTTCTCAAATATATTTTATTAAATCCATAAATTAAATAGTTGTTTTATAAAATTTGCATATCTAAATTAAAAATTCTATTTTAGTTATGTTTTAACTCTTGGTCCTAGTGATATTCAATTTTTTCGGACGATTATAATATTGGTTTACTCGTTAATAATTTGGTGCGTCAGATTCGTTATAAATACATTCGCAAACTCACCTCTCACCTTAAGACACCAACACATCAACGCAACTTCTAGTTCAAAAACATCTCTCTTCTCTTTTAGTTGGTTTCTCTTTTTGTTCTTGTTTCAGTCACAAGTTCAAGAACAAAACAAGATAAATGGGAGGAAATAAAAGATCACACAGCAGCAAGAGGTTTTCTCTCTTTAGCTTCTTCAAAACAAGAAGATCTCACAGAGTAGAAGCTGATGCTTCATGGGACGACGTCATTTACACTCGTAAAGCAATGGCTAGTGATGAAGACAAACGTTATTGTGTTGCTGAACCAGGCATAGATCGCAAAGCTTCAGCTTTCATAGCCAAGTTTCATGCCACTCGTGTATCTGAGTCCGAACGCCAGACTCTCCCTCCTTACCAATCCGAGAAGGCATGACTGATGACTATGATGACTCAAGGCACTGATTTAATTCTATGTAAATTATCTTATTTTTTTCTATATCATTGTGAGAATTTATTGATTGTATCTTTATTGTAGTTAATAATGGATCGTTCTCCATAATTCTCTTATTATACCTTTTCATTCTTTAATTTGTTCCCTCCTTTCATCTTCTAGCTAGTTTATTGGATCCTCAAGTTTACTTTAATTATATATATGGTTCTCTCTAATTCTTGGTTGTGTGATTGTTTTGGTACACAAACCAATTAACTATAACCAAATTCGATTTATATTGTAGATCTTATGTTTGGTTAAAATAGTAGTGTCATAATTTAAAGATGAATAAAAGGGAATACAGAAAATTAAATTCTCGTAAATACAGATTTGAAGCTATCCAGCTGTAGAATCAAGAACTTTATATGTTTGCATCAACCTTTTAACAAAAAATATATATACATTTGCATGAAAGGGATGTCTTTGTTTGTAGTTGTAACTCTCACGCCTAATGCTGCAGTTGTTGTACAAAAGGTACATTTAGGACGTACTTTTATTCTTCTCTTTCTCTCTTCTTTCGCTTTGAGTCTTTTTTTTTTGGTTCATTCACTTTTTACTTTTACTGCCAACAATTACCAATAATATTCCCTTTAAATTTAATTAAATGATTGATTGTAAGTCTAGTGATCTTCGAGTGGTGCCGACATAACTCATGATTTGTGAGTGTGTCAGTCTACAAGATTCGATATCACCACAAATAAAATAACAATCACTTACAATACATTGAAATTACAATTACCTAACTAAGACTTTAAAACAAGACTTAATACTTTCTTGATCGCATATATATTGGCTCGTAAGTTTGCAGAATAATTCTATTTGAAAAAAAGACAAATTCATGTTTTGATGTAATACAGAAACAAAAAAATAATAAAAGTCGGAGATCGTGAAAAAGTGATTGGAGTAGTATGAGGAATATTTGGAAGACTTCTGAATGGACAGTACTCATCGGTCTCTATTAGTTGGCTAATGACTTCATGAGTACCATCTATTTGCACACTCCCACATGCATCTCCACTCCCAACATTATTCAGTCCAAGTATCAAGCTCCACCCAAAGAAAAATAGTTACAAGGAACAAAAACAAATTTGATGAAAAAAAAAAAAGAACAAAATAAATAAATTATAAACTATTATTATTTCTAAACCATATTTCTAGTGTAAAGCATGGGTAGATTAATTCGAAACATTCCAGGAGATCCGCCTTAACCAGAATTCTTCAAAATTCAATTTCACATATAGGAATTCATCATGTTTTTTATACATTATTTTTTGTTAAAGAATTTTAGTATTTAAGTTTTTTTTGTTCAGATACAAACATAAAGAAACTTTAAAAAATAACTTTAAACCACTAGAGGCCGGTTTAGATTAAATTAACCATAACAAAAATGATATAAATAAGAATGAACCGGAGACACACACACAAACAAAAAAAACCCTAAAAGAGCAACAAAGCGAGAAGAGGTATCCGCCGCAGGCTAGTTCCTTATTTCATTTGAAAGTTTTGGTGGAACTCCCTGTGACTTCTCACCTTTCATATTTATCCACATACATCAGCTTCTCAGCAGCTATACGTATGAATTCAGATTAGTGTCGATCATAGAATTTTGAATTCAACAATATGTATTTCTGTTATTATTTTAACCTGAATTCATAGAAATTTGATTATTGAATTTGATGAAGAATTTGCATTGAAAGTACAAAATTATAAATCAAATCCTAAAACAACACTTATTATTATAAAATGAGAGGAGTAGTACACTCTCCATGAGAAACACACACACATTATTTAACTAGAGAACTCTAGTTCCATAAAATGTAAAGACAATACATAACATATCTAACAAAGACATGTTACCGAACATCAAAAGAAACATGGTCGACATAGATGATCTAGGGCTGATGTTGATACTAATGGTTGTTGTCAGCCATTTCCTTTTCTTCAGGATGGTTCAGATTCTGATTGTACATTCCATCTTCAGCCATATTTGGACATCCATCGATTGAATCATTGGTTTGTTGAGGAGACTTGAACACATTGAGATTTGGAAGAGAAGATGAAGATCCCACGTCAGCTACAATTTTTGGTTCCATAACATTAGGAACTGAAGAAGCTTCTCCATATTCAAAAGGTGGCATCTGATCTAGGGTTTCCTTTTTGTGTTTATAAAGCTCATGAAGATATTTATCAATGTAGTTACACAAATTCCGACGATCTTTGTAATCCATGTTAAGTTGCTCACCTTTACCACTAATAAGATGGAACATGGCCTCCTTCATCGTCCTCTCCGCATTCTCCTTCCTCTTTTTGTTGGTATACTCTACGACCTTCGAGATGCTTTGTCTAAGAAAACCTTCATGATCCACCATTTTCTTCTCTTGTTCCACATCTGTCAACATCTCAAACTTCTCCACTACTTTCTTCACTTCCACGTTTGATGGCCAAGGCTCTGGAGCTGAGCTGAATGGACTGTGTATCACAGCACATGCTTCGATTCCGCAGAGAACAGAGAGCTCGTGAATTTTCTTCACTAACCCTTTCTTTCTCTTGTTGAATGTTGCTTTCCTCTTTGAATCATTGGGAATAAAAGCTAGATTTAGTTTCTTCCTCGTCATAGTATAATATTTTTTTTTCTTTGTATGGTGCTTATTGTCTCTATCAGAAGTTTGTTTATATAGAATTGTCAGTGGTCAAATCGTATTTTGTCATATATCTGGCAAATTTAATATGTGATATCTACATGTAGACCATTTTATATGTGGATTTACGTTGATATTAAATTTGGTGATTATATGTACAGTAATATGTTTGACTAACAGCTAATGTATAGTTTATTTACCTTTGGAGGAAATAATATTATATCATTACTTTTAGAAAAAAATCTTTTATATACACAAAATGTATAATTTTAAAGCTGGTCTAATATCAACTAGATATTATATTAGATTTAGCAAACAAGTCATATTTTTCTTTAAGAAAGAGATTTTTAATGAGATATTTTGGTTCATGATAACGTCGAAGATTTTTTTTGGTTAATAAGAACAAGTAACAAAATTGGGCTGTTGATTTAATATAATGATATTTAAAGCCCAATATGTTTATCGGCCCATAATCAATGGAACACGTCCGTCTCTCTGACTCTGTTTCTGTGTTTCATCTTGCTCTTCCCAATTCCCAACTCCAATACCTGGAGCCATTGTAACAGCAAAACTACTTTCGTGGGGGCGGATTCTTCGATTTCGATTCATTCTCTGGTTACAGTATCGATCGTAGATGTATGTTCTTGTGTTTGGATTTTGTAATTTTATTTCCAGTTTTAGACAGTTAGTTCTTCATGAAATTGGCGATTATGAGAAAATGGCGTAGGTTGGTTCTGTCACTTAGTTCTTATGCGTTTCACTGTGATGGTCGTTCTTCATTCTCTTTCACTAAAATTGTTTTTTTTTTTGCATACCAGTTGTTCGATTAAATGCTATGTGTAAATTATATAGTATTAAAACTCGTACATTTCATTTATTCTGTCTTACATTTGCTATTCTGTGATCTTAATGTTTTTATTTTTCTCGAATAAATCTTGTAAACTTGTTTCCCATAAGACTTATACCTTCAGTGTGGTTGTTTTTATTGAGTGAAGAGTATTTGTTTATTCAGGTGGAAGACATGAAAGTCAAGATCTTACGTATCCTTTTTTTTTTTTGCTTACATCTTCTCAGCTTTCTGTGGATCAAAATTTTATAACTTGGCTGCTTATTAATAGTACTATTAGACTTAGTTTGGATTTTGTTGCACAAGTAAAAGAATAAAATATATTGTTGCTCTTAACTTTATACGCTGCTTTTGTCATGGATACCCTAAAAACAGAGTAAGTTCCTAGTCCATTCTCAATACCATACATGAGCTTGTACAAATTACAGTGAGGACTTGCTTTTCTTTTAACTGATTTTATCTTTTGGGAACAGATGGCATGCAGTTGCTTCATGGACATGGGATGCTCAAGACGAAACTTGTGGGATATGTCGGATGGCTTTTGATGGTTGTTGTCCTGATTGTAAACTCCCTGGGGATGATTGCCCTCTAAGTAAAGTTCTTCGCTTACATCTCTTCACTTTTACATTTATTGTTTAAGACACACACACACACTCTAATGCTTGTTTGAAACATTGCTAAGCTGTTTTATTTGATTATGGTAATAAAGTTAACAAAACTGCACGTGTCTGAGACCCTTTTGCTTCGGTGTAAGTGTAGTTTGGGGAGCTTGCAACCACGCGTTTCATCTTCACTGTATATTGAAATGGGTTAATTCGCAGACAAGCCAAGCTCATTGCCCGATGTGCCGAAGAGAGTGGCAGTTCAAAGAATAAGCAGATTATGACGGTTTTTTTGTCCTAAACTCTCATTAGGGGATATGATTTGGGAATGATTCATTTGGAGAGCTTTGTGAATGATATGGAAGGCTGACTTGAGTTGAGTGCTTTGAACAAATGAGTGATGAAGAAACTGTATTTATGATAACATGTTTTACTATATGATTCAATTCTATATTTTTTGAGTTTCATCGAATATGTTTGTTACCATATCTGTTAGCTATGGTTCCACCGGTAGAAACGTCTTCAATATTTTATAAAAAGATTTGATTGGAATCTCACTAAAAAAATGAACACCTTGATTTATTAATTTTAATAGTCTAAGAATAAAATGATTTATTGATTAGACAGGGCTATATGCCAATTTGGTTAGTTAGTGATTCATATGTCACACTGTAAAGTCAAATTTGATTTGATTCAGTTCGATTATTTATTTAAATAAGATATATAAGTAGATATACCAAAATTGAATTATAACAACCGGTGGGTGAGTGTATAGTGTTTGCCTCGTGGCCATCGCAAATGGTGCCAAGTAAAGATGTCAATTTATTGGTGGTAATGGTATGATGCGTGTGACCATGGATATATATAACCTAAGGTTTAAATGTGGTTCAATGATCCACCTCAACAACACAATTTCTAATTTCTGGTAAAAGCTAATTAAAATTCAAATAAGCAAAGTCTTTCACACAAACCAACGCTTTCTTCTTTATATCAACACAACATTATATCACAATGCAAACACAACAATGATAATTAGTTACTAAAACATAAAACTCTGATGAAACAAACAGTGAATCAGTCACAAAGAGAGAGAGGAGAACACGACAGAACAGCTCTTCCTACAAAATAACAACAAATGTAAAGTTAAACATTGGTCTGAAATTACATGTACTATATATGCAAATGAAGACAAAAAAATGAAAATTCTCATACAGTCATACTTATCGTTAAGTAGATATTTATCTTATCTTTAAATGTATAACCCTTTAAACAAAAAAAACTTTAACAACATGGTCTATAATATAGGTTCACCTAACATGTACTTAAAATTTCCAATGAAAGATCTTAACATAACACTAAGCTCTAAATCTCATTCCATGGCCATAAGTCCATAACATGTATGTATAGGGGAGATATAGAGCTTACAAGGAGAGAAGATAACACTAACAAGGGATAGATGGTAAATCATTTGGTGAGTACATAAATAGCGTATATGATCCCAGGAATATACCCAAGCAGCGTCAAAACCAAACATATCCAAAACTCAACCTGCAACCATCAAAATTTATAATCCCAACTTTAAATTTTTGTAATTAAACGTCAAAAAAACTATATATTTGACTGGTTATAATAGATTAATTATAATAAAATATAAGAAGTAGAAATGAAATAAAATACCCCGCAACCAAATCTGAGAAAGACACCGAGAGGAGGCAATAAGATGGCGATTATAATATCAACGAAAGTAGCTGTACTCATTTTTATTCTCTTATGAAATTTCTCAGAAAAATAATAAAATAATTCAAAGCTTCAAAGTATGTTTTTCTTCTTTACTATCCTTCACGTTATATAGACCCACTTTTTAGATATTTATGAGCCACGTATTGCTGACCTTTTTATTTTTTATTTGTTTTCCTTTATCTTTAAGCTAAATGAGGAATATTTTATTTTCTTTACTCAAAGGGTAAGGGGTATTTTTGTCAAACTGAGGTAGGTAGTTTAGCTTTCGTAATTAATCTCATTTGCACTTAGGACACATCCATAACGTGTTAAAAGAGTGTAAGGATGAAAAAATAGGTTATGTTTGCCTTTGAGGGTCACATTAGCGTGTTGATGTCAACATTTGGATCTACGAGTCAGTTTCATATTATATTCATCATAAAGTAATGTAAATATTTACATTATTTTGTAACGACTAAAATATATATTAAAAGCTTTCAGATTTTTTGTTGTCTGCGTAAATAAATGTTTACTTACTCTGAAAATGACAATTGATCGAGCAGATTAAATTGGAGCCAAGAAAATAAAATCATTTTGATACATTTTCTGTTATATTTATATTAAATTCCAACTCATAAGCTAAATGCAAATGGAAGATTATCAACTATACTTTACAACTAAGTGTATAAATTCATTATAATGTGTAGTCGATTCAACTGATTCGGTGGACTCTTATGATAACAAAAAACGTCTATATCTGAATTGGGTTGGTGATATATATACAATTCTGTTGTATTCTCATGGACCATGTGAGTTCAACTTATTTTTGCCACTTTGTTGTTGATGAGACATGTGACCAATGAAGTTGCATAACGTTAGGTTTACATTTTTAGTGGTGGTCCAAAAACCAAACCTACTTAGTGCAACATTGTTATTTTATCAATAGTTTTATGTTTAAAAAGAAATTTATTTTACAAATAAAAAACGAAACAAACAAAACCAAAGATTTCTTCTACATATTCAGCAGAAATTATAAAATAACAATAATGATTAAATTACACATAACATAAAACAAATGATGAATCAGTCGACAATGGAGAGAGCACGATGACACCGATGGTCCTTCCTACACATAACAACAAATGTAGAGTTAATTAACTTCGGTCAGAAAATAACTTTAATAATAAAAATGTAAAATATCTCATAAAGTTTTGACTATTTTTTACTGCTCGATGATATTGAGGAACATTTAACAGAGTAAATGTGGTTCACCTAACATATTTCATCTTAAATCTCCTTCTATGACCATTTCATGTACGCATGCATGTTTATATAAATTATATATTGAGGGAGAGAGAGATAAAACTTACAAGGAGACAAAGAGGAAAGAAACAGAGAAGAGATGAAAAATCACTTGGTGATGATATAAAGAGCGTAAAGGATTCCAGGAATATAACCGAACAGCGTCAAAATCAAACATATCCAAAACTCAACCTGCAAAATAAAACAAAACAATTTGTCAAAATTTACAAATACGAGAGTACTTATAAGATAAAAAAAACTTGTATGTTACCTTGCAACCAAACTTGAGAAAGACACCGAGAGGAGGCAAGAGGATAGCCAGAAGAATCTCAACGAAAGTGGCTGTACTCATTTTCAAGCTCTTGAAATTTCTATGAAAAATATTTTATAGCTTAAACAATGGATTCTCTCTTGATCATTACTCTCTTAGATATGCTTAGCTAATATATAGACAGGAGTTGGGTAATATTTAATGAGCCAAGCCACGTGGTGGTTACTCTGTATTTTTTCTTTTTTCTTAATGAGTAATATAATATTTTGTGTTTAGAAAACCTATAATTTATTTATATAGTTTTCTCTTTCCTTTGGAGTAATGAGGCTATCTAACAACTGAATTACATCAAAAATAATAATTAAGAATAGTTCTCAAACTCATATTCTATCAAAAATACTTAATTTATAATTCATTCATTTATTTCTTATAATTATAGTTTTAATAAACCCAGATAATCAAAGATAGTATATCATATATAATTACTACATAAATTAAAAATTACTAGAATACTAGGAAAAAGGAAAATTATAATTTAAAACCAGAATATATGTAAGAAAACATATATTTATCTGTTGAGAAAATAAAAAACAAAAGTTTTTAAGATTAAGACCAGAATGAAAGCTTAGATCATATGACAAGAAAGTCATGGGTACTTGTCACAAAGTTAAGTGGTTTAACACACGATGTACACGTAGCACAACCCATTACGTGCACTCAAACCATATTAATACGAATATGGGCAGTGGGCAGGGATAATCTCGGCCTTGGAGGTCGGCGACGGTTATGGATATATATACAAGTCTCGCACCATCTACCATCAAGATTATGACACGTCAACCACTCACATGCCTTCAGGTCATTATCCGGCCGTCCTCTCACGTGCCAAATAAGAACCATAACTCCATAAAACAAGGCCATGGCCTTCATGCTTAATTTACGTTATACTCCGTGGCATGTTCGTTTTTTAGTTTGTATTCACTGTATGTATTAATAATTTTAGATTGGTAGTCCTAGAGATATATATATATATATATAATGTATATAATATGAACTGTATATAATATATAAGTATTCTTAACAAAAAACTGTATATTGTTAATAAATTTATATGAATTTTGAATATGTTTTGTTTTCATATGTGACTTTTGTTTTTCTAGAAAAACCTAATTAATAAAGAACCAATCAATGTTTAATTTTATCGATGACAACAAAGCTGAGCTGTGATCAAGAATAATCTTTGGAACAAAGCAAGAAAGTTATAAAATAGTGATATTTAGAGATCTTCAAGTGACTGAGTGTGGATCCATTCTACACTCTGGCTTCAGCTGTCAGCATAATAGCATATGTTCTTTCTTAAGTTGCTTTCTTGACACCATAAAATAATGACCATTATTAATTTAGTGTTCTTATTTTTATATAATTATAAAATAAAATATTATGGCCGACACCAGCGCATAAACCGTGGCATTGAATTGACAAGACAGAATCTGATTAGGTTTACTTTATATATATGGTTGTCCTAATCAAAGTTAGTTAATTTTGAAATTTGTTACATAATATCTTGCTTTAAACTATTTGTTCTTATCCTTTCGAGTTGGTCGATTCCTCTATGCAAAATTAACTTTAATATCTTGAATTTTCAAGAATTCTGTTTTTCTTTTTTTTTTTCTTTCTTTTTTTGGTATTACTCTTTCTCATATAGACAAGAAAACGGTTGAAAAAAGAATGAAATTGATAGAAAAAAAACACTGCCGACATTGTTGCCGTTACCTCAGGCGCATTTTTGACCCAAGTCCATGGACATTTTAGTAAATCAAATCTGAGCCCATTACAGGCCCATTTTAAGAAGAACCACTTAAACGGATGGGTTATATAGAAAAAAACTCTACTACGATAAAATAACGGATTTGGACACGAAGACATTTAGTACTCAGACTACTCATGCCCTAATCGTTTTTATTTTCTCCATCTTCCTTCCATCGATCAAAGTTTGCTCAGTCGAAAATGGCGCCAACAGTTTCATCTCTTTCACTTGGATCATCTCTTCTGTGCAGAGAAGGTATTTGATGAAATTATGAATATTAAAGAGAGTGATTTTTAATATATGATATGTAATGCTTACTCATATAAAATAATACTGATGAATGATAATGTATAAATTTCTCAACAATTCAACACATATCCATAACACAAAGCCAAATCTTTGTAGGTATATAGATATAAATTATATAACCACACAAAGCCATAAAACAAAAAAAATAAATGTTTTTTTTCTTCAAATAATCCTCACACAATGCAAAACCAAGCAAAATCAAACGTACCTGAAAACACTCCTCATGACTCTTTAAATCACTTAACTTTGATTTCTCCTTGGGCCTCTTCAGTTGAGATAGTCTTAGAGCTTGGTGATTTTCCAATAATTGCTTTCTTTGCCTTAACAAGAGATTGCTTCACCTTTGACATTATACTGTTTGATTGTTTTTGCTTTACAGTCACTTCTTTCGCTGTGACTTCTGCTTCTTCTTTTGGCTCATCTCTCGCTTCAACAACTGGTTCTGTTTCTACTACCTCTGCTGTGCTTGATTCCTCTTTTTTGTTTGCGGTAGCTTCCTTCTCTCCTGATTCTGCATCAGTTTCTTTCGTAGTCTCTTCGATCTTGCCATCTACATCAGGTTCAGTATCTTTCTTGATGTTCTCACCTTCTGTAGGTAGTTCAGTAACGATATCAGTTACGTTCTCTTTGTCATCCTTGGATGGTTCTTTCACTACATGCTTCTCTTCAGTAATGGCCTTCTCAATGACATCAGAAGGAGAAGAAACGTCTTCTTCACTTTCCTTTTCGAGGTTTGTGTCTGAATCTTTGTTTGTTGGTACAATTTCCTCAGGACACAAAGCAGAAACGGATTCACAGGTCTTTTCATCCTTTGATGGTTCTTCCACTACATGCTTCTCTTCAGTAATGGCCTTCTCAATGACATCAGCAGGAGTTGAAGCGTCTCCTTCAGTCTCCTTTTTGGCGTCTGATTCTTGGTTTGATGGTACAATTTCCTCAGGGGACAAAGTAGAACCAGATTCAGAAGCTTTTGATGGTTCATCCACTACAGGCTTTTCTTCTGTAATAGCCTTCTCAATAACATCAACAGGAGAAGAAGTTTCAGCCTCAGTCTCCTTTATGGGATCAATGTCTGAATCTTGGTTTGAAGGTACAATTTCCTCAGGGCATAGAGCAGAAGCAGATTCAGAGATTTGTTCATCCTTGGAGTTGATATCAGAGTCTTTGGTCTCGACAATTATATCCTCTGGCTTTCCCTCAAGCTCAACCTTAGTTTCTTCTGTTGTTTCAGGTGTTTCCTCTCCCTTTACTACATCAGCTTCTGGTGCCAATTCCTTTGCTTTCTCAGTCTGAGACTCAACTTTATCAGAATCTTCTGGCTTTGGCTCGACTTCAGGAACCTCCACATCTTTGATTTTGTCTTCTGCAGATACATCATTAACAGACTTACTATCAACTGGTTCCACCTGTTCGCCTTCTTTGGTTTCATCGGTTGATTCAGAAACATCAAGAATCTTTGTCTCCTCCTTCTCCTTATTATTGTCTTCTTCAACAACAGTCTCCACGGTTTGTTTCTCTTCCGCTTTCTCCTCATCAACAGCTTTAACCTCTTCAACATCCTCTTTCACAAGAATTGGTTCTTTAAGTTCCACTTGGTCAGCTACCTTCTCACCATTTTCATTTTTTGCTTTCTCTGTAGATTCCTCTGCTTTCACAACCTCTTCCACCACTACAGGTGATTTTTTATCTGGTTCACTAGAAGGAGTTTGATCAGTCTCCTGCTCTTCCAGGTTTGAATCTGATACTGGTTTATCATTCACCACATCCGACGAAACAATCTCTTTTTCCATCAACTTAGCTTCCTCGTTCACCTTGTCCTCCAGTGGCTGCATCAGGTAAAAGTAAAACTCTCTCTATAAATTCTCTATTACAAGTAAAAAGTATTGTTTCGTTTACTTGTGGAACTATATTCCTACTTTAAAACGTAAGAAGAGATTTCTAGAAAATGATAGAGAGAGATGGTTCCTTTAATCATCCATGTGCTATAATCATCATCTACAACTTTCTAAAAAATGTTCCTCCAGATACAATCCAAACTTTCATAGTTGCAAATATCAAGAGATTTTGATATATTATATGTATGTATATACACATAAATATATTGAAAAATACCATACTTCAGTGAGAGTATACAGATACAAGCGTATATTCGACTTTGTCTAGGTGAAAGCATGTGAATCTTACTAGAATCAAAACAAGATACAGAAATCTATCTATCAATCAACCTCAAAAGAATCCTATATTAGAAGAGTCTCTGAAACAGAAGGAGGTAGCTTACCTTTTGAAGTGTAGTTGTAGATGGAGTGTAAGAATCAGAAGCCATGGGAGAAAGATTCAGAAGGCAGGAGAAAAGTAACGGACAGGGTTCAACTTCAGAAATAGTTATTGACTGAAAGCAAATGATAGGAACCATTCACACTTATAGACACACAAAAGTGGGGAACATTGGATAGCTGTCACTCACAAAAACAGGGTGTCAAGTTGTCAACACACTCTGTATATTCTCACTCTTTTCACTTTCTTCATCATCCTTACTTTTTTATAATCTTATTCTTATCCCATTCTCTGCATTTTGTTAGAATATATTAAAAAAATAGCTAGCTTAACTTTGTGAGGGTTCAATAGTGTGACATTTCTGTCTGTGATAACAATTAAACTCTGTTTTTGAGCAAACTTTGTTTTGTTTTTTTATTATGGTTTTCTAATACATAATCAATCAATCTCATACATATTCCAATGTGGCATTGGTAATTTGGTATTCTTAAGGATACAAAGATCTCTCTTATTTTGAGAGAAGTAAAGCTTCTAAGGTTGTATATAAGAATAAAGAAGAGAATCATCTGAACACAAGGTTGTGGCAGCTCCTGTCACATGGGTATGGACAATCAACTAACTTCACTTCAGCTCTATCAAAATACCAATCTCCTACGGCTATTGCTACAGCCTACATTATTCCATTGACAAAAATCAATATCCAGCCTCTGTTACTAGATTAAAGTTTGTTTCTTTTCTTTACCTTTTTCCTGATGACAGGAGAATCATCAGCGAACCAAGTATCTTGTCTCTCAGTTTGGCAATGAGCAAAGCAAGAATTGATAAACAATCCATTCTTTCTTGACATTGAGAATCCCTTAACTACTCTCAGCATCTGATCTCTGAATCCTGTTCTCACTCAAAATAAAGTTTAAACTTACGCTTAGTATTATGTGAAGTCTACAAGTGTTAATGATCAATATAGAAAAAACAACCTTGCAAGAATCGGATTTGTGCAGGAGTACATTTGTCATGGTTTAGTCTACAATCATGCCAATATCCACTAGGATCTGCTGATGTTGGAGCTATACTACTTTGAATCTGAATCAGTAAAACCATTACAAAGACTTGTCAGCCTAACCATCAAGTTTGGATTCTCAAAGAAGAAGATAACCCACCTGCCATGTATCATATGCTGCGTTGACAATAAAAAGTGGAGTTTTCATCTGACTGATCAGATTTTGTGGGAAGAAACACTGTACAATAAAAGATACAAGACTTCAAAATGGTGAGTCTCCGGTTTACAACATCATCAGGATGAGAGAGATCAATATAAGTAAGTATTACCGAGGTTGGATCGAGATGGTTTGTGCATATACGCGGCAGGTTGTTCTTCACATTCTGTAAAAATTGTATCAGAATTTGTCAAGAAGATTTCTAAAGTTTCTTGTGTTCTGTAAATCTTAAGTATGTATAAATCCCACCTGCAATTCGACTATACCATTGTATAAGTTCCTGATGGTGCGGCCACCAGAAACATCGGCTCTATGATTAAACAAAACAAGTATCAGTTACTAAATCTAGGGGGAAATGAACTAGCTTGCTTTTGAGCTGGGATAAATATACTCACGTGTCCAAGAACAAGCCTGCATCACTCAAGCACTTGACTTTAGTGGTTCCAGGAAACAAGTTTCTAAACTCATCGCAGCGTAAAATGGCAGCTAAACCACCAGCAGAGCATCCAGAGAGAAGAGCCTAACAGAAACCAAACAGTTAAAAAAACATTCTTTCCCTCGGTCATGCGGTGTAAAAGAGATTAAGACTATACAAGAAGGTTTAGGATTCAAGACCTGGTTGGCATATCGCATTCCATTGGCCTTCAAATCAGCTATTGCGGCTCTCCAGATACGCTCTCCTCTGAATTGAAGCTGTGCAGCCTGAAAAGAAAAAAAAGTTAATGTATAGAGTTCTCAGATGTTACATAAAGCCAAAAGCTGCTCAAAATACAGAGCTCCAAGAACAATGAGTCGCTCATAAACTCTGATTCAAACCTGATTCTGACCATCTCCACTGAAAGAAGCACCATCACAGTAACGAAGCTTAACTCTATTCCAGTTAAAGAAGTCTGCAACAGATAAGCACATGACAAGTAAGAATCAATCATTCTCAAAAGTAAACATGCCCTTAGACTAATCATATGAACAGAAAACTGAGACAAACCAGGATTTTCCTGAGCTTTATCACTAAGTATTCCTGTAAATAGAAGCTGTTTCTCCATATAGTTAGAGGAACCACGTCGAGTCTTCTTCCGGTATACACATGTTCTGATGTTGTTACACCATCCTCCTCCCTGTTTCATATATATTTTCACTTCCAAAACATTAAACAAAAAACAACTAAGACTTCAAAATAGTAGCTTTCAAAACCTCCAATTGAATGAGCCAACTATTAGCTCCAGATCCATGTCCACGGTGCAAGTGATAGCCAGGTAATGTTCCATCCAAACAAACTGTAAACAAAACACATAAACATGTAAAGGCCATACACTGGTTTCTAGTACTAAGTTACTAACTCTGTTCATCTGAGTATCACTTACCCATAAATTTATAAAGTACTACATACATGCAAGTAAATAAAACTGGAGAATCAAATAATCTTGGAAAAATACATAACAACAAATGTAAAATAAAGGAGAGAGTAGAGAAACAAGAAACAAGCCGAGAAGAATGTAGTTGGTAAAATAAATGAAGAAACCAGAGGAAAAATAAAAGTAAAGTAAAACAGAGACATGTAGAGATCTAATGTGAGAGAGAGAGAGTGAAAGAGTACCAGCTCCAGAATCAGCTCCTCTGATAAGGGTGAGACCAACCAGTAAAGGGTTGAAATTGGAGCTATATTTGGAGGAGAATCCATACTCTAGTTCCTCAATGCTATCCATTTCTGTCACATTGAAATCTAAATAGTCATTTGCTTGAGTTCCTAGTATAAACCCCGCCACAACAAACACTACCAACATAATCTTCTCCATCCTCTCTCACTCTCTCACGGGAAGAGAAGAGTGAAAGCAAAATAAGAGACGGAAACAGATCTCAGAGAGAGAGAGAGAAATAAGAAATCAAGAAAGGAACAACGTTTATAGAAACACAAGTGTAAAATATTAAAAAAGAATCAATCTTTGAAGAAAAAGAATGGGCTTTTCTGAGCTCAAGAAGTAAAAAATAAATAAAGGAGAAATAAACGAAGCAGAAACAGAGTAGTGAAGAAAGAAGAGATTATTTTTAATAATTACTAACAGAATAAAAAGGCTGGATTCACGTTTGGAGTCTTTTAAAATTAATTAATTATATATATGACAAAGACAGAGAACAACTTTATGGTTAGTTGTTAACCTAGCTAGATATTAGTTCACATTTAAACGGCTCAGCATCGAGTAAAGGAAACGCACAACGACAAAAACACAGACATAATTAGCAAGCACATGGTGATAATGGGTCCATGGGATTTGATTTCTCGTTATAGCAATTCAATTGGATGATACATTCACCGGATCATAGTAGATCTTTCCATTTGACAGCAATAATAGACTCAGATAATATACTTGAGAACTATTTGGTTTCTTGCTAGATCTATATATAGATGCTGCTAAAATAATACTGTGTTTTCAAGAATTATACTATGGCGTGCATAACGAACCCACATGAATTATGATCTTTCCCAACTCATCTTTCTACTTCGGGCAGAAGTATGTATGAAAAACAGGTGTTGATGATTACAATGGGAAGTTGAGAAATTAGATAGAAAAATACACAAAATATAAATTTTTTTATGTAACGTCTACGACACTTCTATATATCTCATTTCAATTTCAAACATTCCCCTATGATTTGGAAACACGGTGACGGTGTTACTGCTTTGATTAATTTTGACGCAATTATATCGGTTACACCAAATACTAATTTAAAACGTTATTATTTTAGGGTTTACTAATTTTACTTTCATCAAAAAAAGTTGTTTATAACTCATGCTGATGGATGTCTTAAAGAAAGTAACGCATGACTTAAATTAAGTTTAGATCTGAACTCAATATGTTCAAAGAAAAGTATAGTAAGACTATGTTTTTGGTCTTGTAAATAATCTAAAGATATTAAAAAGAAAGAGAGAGGGCATTGGTTAGAGAAAATAAGAAAAAGCAAAGCAAGGAGAAACTATGGTCTGGGTCTGATGCACATGTTGATGTTGGTCGTCCACTTGCTTCTGATACTACTTTTTGTATAGTGGTCCCTGGTTTTTACTATTTATTTCCATAAGAACCCAAATGTTTCGATGTGTCCATTTTCTGGATTTGCATCATTTATTGAGCTCAATTAAATTAATGGGCCTGACTCGTAGTTAATGGGCCTCTGTAACCTTTCCCTTCTTCCTTTATCATTACTTGAATAGCAAGAAACGGGGATAAAGATGGTGGTTTTATCCCATATGTTGTGGATTCTTGAATTAGCATTACTTAGATTAACATGGGATCACTTGATGTAAACATATAACAAGTGATGTTATATAGCTTTCGTTGAGGTCAACATCACTAACAGCCTCTACTTATTGCTTTACATGCTTATAGATTTGTATGTTTTATGTGCCAAAGAAGCTACTAGTTATAAACAGAGGAGGGATAATAAACAGCAGAGATTCATCTCTGAGATAATCAAAAACATATTAATTAACCTGAGAAACCAAATTAGTCTTGGATAATATATTATTATATGACTTGACATAAAGGCTACAGGACTCAGACAATTGTGCAACCACTTCCAGTTTCATAGGTAGTAACAGACACAACATCGCAACTGTTGCAGTAAGGAGGCTTGCACACGTGGTTTGGTGGTACAGGAGGTGGAGGTGGAGGTGGTGGAGGAACTGGTGGAGGAACTGGAGGTGGCACTGGCGGTGGGTGTGGTCCAACACTGATGATAACAGGTTTCTGTTTAATCTTCTTCAGTCGTATAGCAACACAGATCGGATCCATTGTCCCAATCACTGTAAGTACGCTTTTGCCTTCATCTAATGATATATGATTCACACCTGCATGATCAATAATATCTCATCTTCAATATGTATATATAGTACTTATTATTAGTGCATTAAGACTGTTCTGTTTTTTTCATTACCTTCTATCTCTGTTACTGCTTCCATGATTTGGCTGTTGCATTTTCCACAGTTTATATCCACCTTTATCTCAACCTTCTGCTCAAACCACAACAAAAAAGTTGAATCATTCGGAAAGAAAAAATAAACTAATAGTAAGATTACCTTGACAGTCATGATGAATTGACCAGAACTGGATTAGTGAAATTATGGAGAATGAAGAAGGAAGACAAGAAGTTATTCAAAACACATCAAGACAAGAGATGACAGATTGGGATAATGGTGAAGCAGTTGAGGTTGTCTTTTTTATATAATATTGTATTAATTTTACATAAATAATGACCGAAAGAATATTCTATTAATTTTATAGTTATAAAGTTTAGGATATATGTGTTTATACAGTCAAAAGATTTCTTAAACTAAATAAATATAAATATTTTAATATGATAATTTAAATATTATTATATAAACAAGTAAATATTTTAATATAATTATAAATATTACTGTATCATAAATATAAATATTGTAAATATTTTATATTATTCTATATATTTGATCAGTATTGGTAATTAAATAATCAATACACTACAGTATCTCTACGTGCTTAGATGCATTGGGAATTTGATTGGTTGGTATCTCAGCCACCATCTTATGGACTTATTTGATACATCATTGAGGAATCAATTATTTTAATCGTGCAAATTTATGAATATATATTTAGTCACATTGTTCTATCTAATTCGTACTTAATTGACCCTAATTTTCTTTATATATCTTATGATCATGCAAATGCATGTTAATATAAAATTTAGGTATTGGTTCACCTCTAGCCGAATTAAAGTATTGGTTTATCTTGGGTAGAAATTGAACCATGCCTTCTCGAAAGGCCTGTTTCGATTCAACTAAACCAAACCAACCTTTTGAATTCAAACTGACACACAACCAAACTCATAGTCCCTTCTTTTAATCCAATCCAAGATCAGAACACCTAACCTAAACCTAATTATGGCAAAAGTTTAAAATTAACCAGCCTATGTCACTCTCCATATTTTTCTCTTGTCCATGGATTATTTCATTGGTTAATTCTTCTTTAAATAGAAGCAATGTGAAAGTGTTCTCTCATATTCAACAATAACACTTCACAATCAACAACAAACAATGGCAACTTCCTCCATGATCCACATGTTTGTCACTATCATGCTCATGGCCACAGCCCACATGGCCATGGCCGAATCAGAGATGCTTCAAGATTTTTGTGTTGCTGATCTCGCCAATGGTATCACATCTCTATCTCACTTTTTATGCCACATTTAGCCAAAAATAAACATATTGTAAAAAATAAAATTTTACATATACAAAGTGTTGACTTTTATAACGTTGGTAATAAGGTGTGAACGTCAACGGACACGCATGCAAAGACCCATCAAAAGTAACAGCAGATGACTTCTACTACACAGGATTAGCCAATGCTGCAACCACATCCAACATTCCAATGGGCTCAAAAATCACAGCAGCCAACGTTGCCAAAGTACCTGGCCTCAACACTTTAGGACTCTCCGTCTCTCGGATCGACTATTCACCTAATGGACTTAACCCACCACATCTTCACCCACGAGCCTCTGAAGTCATCTTTGTCCTTGAAGGCCGTCTCTTTGTAGGTTTCTTAACCAGCTCTGGGCAACTCATCTCTAAACACCTCAACAAAGGAGATGTTTTCGTCTTCCCTAAAGCTCTCCTCCATTTCCAACAGAACCCTAACAATGCTCCTGCTTCTGTCCTCGCTGCTTTTGAT
>KE159076.1:112266-132375 GCA_000411055.1 Leavenworthia alabamica | reverse complement strand
TCTTTGGAGCTGACCCGCCGATTCCTGATGACCTTCTTGCCAAGGCATTTGGTGTTGGAGCACCAGATATTCAGAAGGTTAAGACCTCGTTCCCACCTAGTAAATAAATAGGCTTTTCAGACCAGAACCATTAATTAATGTAATAAAGATATTTTAGCTTGTAAGGTAAAGCTAAAAGCTCGTAATTTTTCCTTTTTTTTTTTGGTATTCTTGTAGTTTTGTTTAACAATTTTTGACCCTTTATATAGAACGAGTATCAACAAGTAAACTTTTCATAGCTAATCTCTGGAGCCAATATTTCTTTCAACATTTAGAAACATATCATAGAACTATAGAAGACCTTCATCATCATTACTCTGTCTCTGTGGTTATGATCACAAAGTAAATACATAAATGATTACTGAGGATTACCATTTGCAAAATCAAATAGTTAATTGTCTGATTAAGGATTCAATGCATCTGAATATGAGAGAATCATTGGTGTAGATCTTTTGGACAAGAGAGTCATTGTCTCTGACATAAAGAATTATCATCTGGAACATTGAAGAGAGACAAGATAGACCCACATGTATTGATGAGCATAATAACAGAAATATACAAGATAAGATTTGATTAACAATTGAATACACTTGTGTGGATGTATATATATATTCGTATTAATGAATTTTGGAATAAGATCTATACAGAATAAATCAGAGATGTGGATTACAGTCATTAGAGAAGAAATCATTGGTCTGTACCAAAACCCTTAGCATCTCAATTGTATAGTTATTATCTTTAAGATCAGAACTGGAAGAAGATGAACAATTCAATGTATTGGGAGCTTCAATTCCACAAAAGCAAACATATTTCCAAAACCCAGAAGAAGCTGAAGCTGAAGCAGAAGGAAGAGATGAAGAAGACATATTAAACGATAAAGGTTTCCTTTTGATCTTAGATACGATTCGTTTCTTAGCTTTTGAGAATGAGAAAATTAACAATCTATTCTCTTTCTTCTTCTTCTTCTTGTTTTCATTATTTCTCTTGTTCTGTTCATTGTCTTCTTCTTCTTCGTCATCCACCGAAGTCTCCGCGTAACTCAAAGGCATTAACCAGAATCTGTTTTGTTGTTGTTTAAGTTGGGATGAAAGCTAGAGATTGAAGAAGAGATGTATCAGAATTGGTTTCTTGTTTTGTACTTTGCCACGTCTTCATCACGCTTTCTCTGTCTAAACCTCGCTGGCTCTTTGTCATTTTCAAATCGCAAATGATTTCGTGTTTAATTTTCATTTATTACTTTACTAATTAAATAATTAGATTCGTAATCGCCGTTTCGTTTATATGATTAACCAGACATTTACCTAATTGCTGTTTTATCCGTCCCCGGTTTAATAAACAACGTTTGCGTTTATACCACTTTTTTGCTCAATTTTATTTTTATTTATTTAAAATTTTTATTGTTTGTTTATGTTACATTTGTTTTACGTTTCAGAATTGGTGTTATTCCCCTAAAATAAAACTTGTTTCTCATTTAAATTTTACGTTTATGTTTACATTTTACGTCAATATTTTTTATCAAAACGAAAATGTTATTAGCAAAAATATTTATTCTCACGTTGTACTTGTCAATATATAAATTTGCGTTTAAATCTATCAACAAAGCTCTGAATATTTTAAAATTGAAAAAAATTCACACCTTAGAGCTAAAGCCAACGAGACACAACATATAAAACATTCTCCCACTCTTCACATTATTACAATGGCTTTATCTGGCTTCATCGTTGCCTATGCCACGGTTGCCACCATGCTAAGTATTTTTCCCTAAAGTATATTTTCTCAGTCCTCTCTTAAGTTATTCATCATCCTAATGTATCAAATTATAAACCAAGAAAACACTACTGATAACATTATTCTTTCTTATCTCTATGGTTTAAACAGTACTTATCAATTGAAAAGACATGAAATAAAATATCGTATTTTCGTAGTAGAAATATCTATGGTGGAAGTTTCTCCAAATCTTTTTCAGTTTCATGCCCCACCAACATCATCTATAATTTGCACTAATTATCACCTCATATAAGTGTTACTTATCCCTCTTTAAAATATATCCAAATTGGACTCTCACACATTCTTCATAGTTGAAGACCTCAAAGCGCCCATGTTTGTTTTTTTCCTTTACATACCAGAAAGTTAGTTTATTTATATCGTTACAAAATCAGTTAGTTAGTTTTTTCACGAATATGCTTCATCTTATCTTTTTTTCGTTTCTCTATGTATAAAAAGAAACTAAGTGGCTATCACAAATCATCACATTATGTTTTAATCTTCAGTAAAGTTCAAGTGTCCTTCACAATTGCAACTCTTCTTCTCAACCAAAAAAAAACTAACTTTACTTTGAACTGTGAAAACAAACAAATCTTGAACCATGTTCTTATTATCCACCAAATCTAAAAAACAACGCGTATATGTAATGTTATCATTGACTTTTACATTTCTATGTTTTGAGTAATGAAAAGTTAGATTTCTTGTCTCTAACGGAACCCACCTTTCGAATTCATCAAAACAGGGAAACCCCAATGAGAAGAGAAAACAAGATTAGGATATAAACCTTCTCTGTTCATTTGATTTGTGATGCGTAAATAAATGTTAAATATCCTTCTTGGTAAAGCTAATGCCTTAAGAACCAGCTTCCTTGATCGGTTTAGTCTAAACCCTTTTGCTCTAATCTCGTTCTTTTTCCCAAGGTTCTGTCTTCTGGCCGACCTTGTTGTTGTTGTTGTTGTCAGTTTCCCATGTTCATCAGTTAGCTTCTTGTATCGACATGATTGTCTCCACCTGTACTTGCTCACAATCTGCATCATATCTGTTTTTTTCTCGAAAGATAAGGAACAGATGTTAAGAACGTAACAGAGAGATTGAAAGAAGAGAACAATATGATGATGATAATGAGAGAAGTGGCTAAAGGCATGTGTTTATAAAAGGATAGAGAGAGTAAGAAAGATTCTTAAAGCACATGGTTTTATTCTTTATTTTCATTTAAAACCTAAAAAATATCTCAATTCTGCAAAAATGGGCAGCTCTTATTTAACCACATAAGCATAGAAACTTACAGATGCTCTGTATATGGACCTACACAGTTAAGCCTATGACTATGATGCTACAAAAAAGACGACAAACCTTATTTTTGGAGTGATGTGTGAATAAGTAAAAGGATAAGTAGACATGTAGTTTTAGACTTTTAGTTAGGGATTGATGAACTTAGTTCAAACAAAACTACTTAAGCAACATGAGTTTTTGTCAAAATAGGAAATAAATTCATGTACCATTTTAGTTTAATTTTTGCATACTATAAATGTAGGTTAGATATATAATTTTTTATATTTTTGAATGCTTTTACTTTAAGCTAAAAAGGAAAGGGAAATATATAGTTAGATGTGTCCAATGATTGGAATTTGGAAGTCTCTGTATGGAGTTCATTAATTTTAACAAAATTTGAAGTTGTTGAGGATTAAGTGTAGCTTCTTGTAAAAATCTATAATTATTTTGGACAACCCTGACCAATGTGACATTAACAATAATACTTAAGAAAGAGAAGAGACAAAGGTCCAAAAACCCTATTTATAAACACGTAATCGATAATGATTGGATTGGTGACGAGGAAGAATAAGTTGGTTACTAGTCTATTTATCCCCATTATTTTATTTATAAGATATTTCAAACCACATCCGGTTAAGCTAACTTATTTCGGTTTGGTACGGTATCATAAAATAAATCGGATTCTTTTGTATTCTGTCTCGTATAATTCTCATTCATTGGAAATATGGACTCGTAGTAGGCCCATACGATGTGGAACAAAATTGGTTTAAATAAATCTAATCTAGAAGACTCGTTTACGAAAACGTTATCAAGAGCGATTTGTTGGGAAAGAGGCACGAGAAAAGAGGAACTTGACTCGCTTACGTTATTACATTAAGTGACTCATTACTTAAAATAATACCAAACCTGAACTGAATCGACACAGTTCACGTTTCCTGCATGAACATCTTTGGGATCCTAAAATGTCTTTGTAATCCCAATTCCCAACATAAAATCTTCATAATAATTTGTGCACATTTTATTCATAAGACCATAACAAGAACATAGAGTAAGTGATTTAATAACATAATCAAAGAAGAAACTTATTATAAGAACGCATCTAACTATATACACACACAACGAAGAGACATAGAGAAGGAAGTTAGTAGAAACAGTAAGAGGATCCAGATTTGTTTAGATGAAGGAGACGAACGAAGCGTCTACGGCGGTAGAAAAACGCCGTTTTGAGACGCGACCAAACAACGCGTTTAAGTTTTCGAGCAGATTTTAACCTCATCCAAACAACTTTCTTCACGACTCTCCTCATCGATCTATTAATCTTCTCAGATAAACTCTGTTTTCTAGAGAACTGATAGCTCTTAAGGAACAGTTGTCTCTTCTCAACGTATCCTCCTTCATAGCCATAGCTATAGTAACCGTTCCAGCTACTGTTTCTGATCATCGGAATTGAAATTAGTTTTTAGTTTTTTTCGTGTGTGTGGGGATGAGAATAGAATTTTAAAAAAGGGTTTGATTGATGAGATTCCTTGTAGTAGATTCTGATATCGGCTAAATTGGTTAACTTGTAAACACTAAAACACTCCGCCGCAGCCGCCGCCGTCGCTACGACAAATAGGGTTTAGGTTGGATATACATGAATCGCGTTTGTTCAAGTGCTTCACGTTGTTGCTTTAAATATTGTTTGGCCTTTTAACGTACTAGAGTGTCTCTGCTTTTAATGGTCTCTGTCTCTCTCTCTCTATTATTTTACCAAAATAAAATAAAAAGTCGTCTCGTCAAATCAAATGACAAATACACTTATATCTAATATAGGTGAGAGCCTTTAATCTAACTTCTCTACTAGTAAAATAAAGTTCAAGTTCACGTTCTGCTAATATAGTAAACAACTATGTATTAAACAATATATATATATTATTTACATATGATGTTTTTTTTTTCATTTTAAAATAGTCTACTTATCAATATTATAATGAATTATGATTCCACAGAATTTGTTAATTGATTTTTAAAACTATGGAGTGACATAGTAATGATATTTGACATTTTATCAACGATGAATGTAATATTGTTTGATTGTACGCTTTGTTGCTTGGATTTTAAGTTATTAATTTGTTTACACAACCATTAAAATAGTGAACTAGCAATAGTATATGATATTATGATCCTCCAAATTTATTTGATTCATTTTAAAAACAATGGAGTGACATAATGATATGTGACATTTTTTCAACGATGAAATGCAGTATTGGTTTATCGTATGCTTTGTTGCTGGGGTCTTAAGTTACTAATTTGTTTACATAAGCATGAGTAAACAAAAAAAAAACAAATTTGGGACCCATGAAGAAATAAAAAAAGTAAAGAAGGATGGCCTAACAGCTCCAAACTCGATACAAATTACTCCAAACTTTATCTAACTCTTTCTAATTCCACACCAAATCATTCACACCTTTTTAGACTCTTAACCAATAAATATTCCATAATCATATCATATCTACAAACATAGCCAAAACTCAGAAACAGTGGAAGACTCTCATAAGAACAACAACAAGGTATTACACATTCTCTTTTCTGCTTTACATTACACATCAACACTCCTTAATCTAATACTTTTGTTACTGTTAATTAATGGTAGATTCTACCATCACCTTTTTCTCATTATCTAGTTCCTGCATTAACATTTGCAGATGGTACCTTACTAGGGTAGCTTGATATATCAATGTCAATGAGCGACATATCATACATTGTAGAAACAGAGTCTGAGGCATCCACCAGCAAGGAAGATTTCATGGTCTCTGGGCGTGTAGTATCAGTTACACTAGAGGTTTTTGGTGTGCTTGTTTCTGAAGATTGATTAGAGAGTGAAACACCATCTATCTTGTTTCCAAACATGTGTTTGTTTTTTCTAACAGCATCCATTTCCTGACCAGTTGGCACAAATGTACGTGCTCGATACTTCCTTGTCCCTTCCTCACCACCATCATTATGATTATACAGCACATAATCATGATATGTTGGGGCAAACTGTAAGAATGGTAACCCATCAGCATCATCATCATCATCACACCAAAGGGATTCAGATCAGTCATTTGAATATGTATAATGAACCTGTTACCTGATGAACAGTGTCATGGTAGAAATCATTTAGTTTAAGAGCATGTGCCAGACTTCCTGAGAAACTACGAGCTCCTACAACATTGGCCTCTGCATATTCCTTGTACGGGAATGCATAGAAATGAGCAGCCGCAGCAATGAGCATCTCCACACATATTATAAAATTTTGGAACAGAGCTGCTTCTTCTTCATCCCTTATATATCCAGACTTAGCAAAAAGGAATACTAGAACTCCCTGTAACACAAAAAAGGTTAACCAGACAGAAATTTTTTTTTGTTAATATTTGTAGAAAATAGCAAAAGACAGAAGTTAATGCCAAAACCCGATTTAGTAATAACAAGAGAGTTGGAAATTTTTTTACCTGCCAATAGGTTAGAAAGACAACAGACTTGATAATCACAAACTTTGGGACAGGATTGAATGGCTGAAGCAGATCTTTGCATGCCACATAAAAGAGCACCAGCGCGTATAAAGCTACTGTGTATGATATCGTATAGATGATGGTAAGATAGAGATAGGATTGATCAGGGCTAAAATTTCCATCCTTGTATTTCCCTTTTGCATAAAGCACAAGTGTGACAGCAACTAGGATTGGCTTTAGAATTACAAATTGCAGACAACCTTGCTTGCAACGTCGGATAAAACGCCTAGAATAAAAGATAATCAGGCATAGGGTAGTCGTCACAGAACTCAAAAACTAGATTGAAACAGAAACGTCATTATGCTACAATATCTGAGACTAAAAAAAGCTTCTGATAAACCAGATTGCAGAAAACCAAATGATCTCTCATTCATAAAGATCCTCAGTATGGTTTTACAAGGATTTAAAAAAGCTTCAAGATTTTGATAGGAAAAATTGAAGAAAGATGCAAATGCAACCAATATAGGCACAGAGAGTGTAGATACATTCAGTAGACTAACCCGTCTAATGGTAGTGGTGGGAAGCAACATGTCATGAGATGCCAAGATGGCTTCAGGGATCGGCCAGTTAAACTTATAACTACCGAACCTGGACCTCCAACCCATGCCAAACACAGTGATAAAAAATTATAAATCACCCATGCTTCATAACTGTAAATAATAACACAAAGCATTAAGCATCAGGTTTACAATTTGTTGAAAACAAATGATAAAAACTGAGTCTTAAATGTTTCTGTCAATGTATTCTCAAGAATGAATGAGAAGTTAGTAAAGTAACTCGAGTAGACACAAACCATGGCTAAACTAGAAAATGAGAAAAAACACTCACACTTCTCTGATAGAGTTAAAATAGATAGAGCTCTTGGGAAATACGAGAGCCAAGAATGACATCAAGGCATAGACCTGGTGGTGCCAAAAGAAGAAAGAACATACTTAGCCGGAGATATTTTGATTTATCAACAGAGAGAAATAGAAGAAGTGGGTAATAACTAACTGACCGGAACCATGAAGACGATGCGCACTATATATCTCTGATAAATGGGTTCAGTATAATTCAAGAGATGCTTATATATATGGAATAAGGCCAAAGCAATGGCTCCACCAGTACATATAAATGCGATTATTATTAGGTATATGGGTAACAAATCCGCCATTGTGCTAAAAAAAGAGAGAAATTTTCTAAGTATAAATTCTAAATATGGCAAATTCAAGTGGAGCTACGATTAAGAACGAACCTGTACAAGAGAGCTAATCGCCACGCGTGATTATAGCAGGAGCAATAGGAGAACTAATAAAACCCTAAATCCGAGGAGCCAAATCCGAGTCCAATTTTTCACAATTTAAAAATCGATTAGCTTTTCAGAAATTGCTGAATTAAAAACGGATAATGATATGAAAGTGACTGAAACGCAATCAACAAGAGAGAGCGTACCTTGAAGAATAGATAAGAAGAAGAAGAATCGTAAAAGCAAATGAGAAAGCAGATCAAACTCAAATCAGAAAAACCCTCATCACTAATCAACGGCCGAGATGCTTCCCCTATCTTGGGTTTTACGCTTTTCTGATCTTTCCTTCGGAGCTATGTAATTCGAAAATTCTAAATTGTCAGTTGATAAAGCAAAGGAGAGTCGAATAAGATGAATAAATTGCAGAGATTATTATTAATTATTATCTGATAAAATAAGAGAGAAGGTGGAATCCATTTAAGGTCCAACAAATACAGCCTGGGAACTTCAAACTCTAAATTTTATTTAATTTTTCTTTCGGGAATAATATTATTCTCTTCCACACGCAATTTAATGAATGTTTTTGTTTTCTTAATTTTTTTTACTCTATAGTTGGTGATGTCACCGTTACATATTTGATGCAAATAATTTATGTCAAAATATAATTTTATATATATACATAAATTGTTTTCATGTCTTCACATTCTTTTTATATCATAAAGCTGTAAAATACACGTCTTTTACCTTTTTACTTGTTTTATTTTTAAATTACAGTTTCACCACACAGTATATGTTACATATTTTTAACAACATCAGACCATTTATTCAAATTTTGATACATTTCTTCGTAACCTTATTTAATAATGACTATCATATTTAGAAGAAAACCTTGCTTCCAGAAATCTAACCACGTTCACGTCCAGCTGAAACGCTCTAGCTAAAATCTCCGGCATAATTAAAGGCTTTGATCCAAAAACCGCGTCTGCGATTGTAATCGTACCAGGATTTTGACTTCCAAGACCAGCAAACGCAACCGCGTTCGTCCTCCCAACGTTCACCTGAAAATGTATCATTCCAATAGGAAACACAAACACATCTCCAGGATAAAGAACCTTCGAGAACAATCTGTTGTTGTCTTGGTTCGATGTTACAAACCCGACTAAGAGCGTTCCTTCGACAAGGACAAGGATCTCCGTGGCACGTGGGTGAGTATGAGGTGGGTTTTGACCGCCCGGAGCAAAGTCAATTCGGACAAGAGATACTCCGAGAGTGTTGAGTCCGGGGATTTTGTCGACGTTAACGTTTGTAACGTTGGAGCCAACACGGTTTATGGTGTTTCCGGCGATGTTTAGTCCGGAAGTAAAAAAGTCTTCGGCTTTCACGTATTTTGGATCTTTACAGAATTTTCCATTCACGAAAACTGAAAAAATAAATAAAAATCTAACGTATTAAATATTAATATAGCGTTATTGATGTTATGTTTACGTTGATTATTAAAAATACTAATTTATAGTTATAAAATATAATTGATATTGGAGAGTATATATAGTAAGTATCTCATAATTCGTAAAATAGAGATATTACCGCCATTAACGTCATCGACGGCAACACAAAAGTCTTGAAGAGGACTTGGGTCGTAACAAGATACTAATGAAAATGTTAAAGCCAACAAGATAGCTTTTGCTACAAGGAAACGAAGAACCCTTTCCATTTACTGTATTTTTCTTTCTTTATCTTTAGGTTATGGTAATGATTTGAGAAATATTGCATGCCAATGATGCTCTATATATAGCACAATAAATCATTGAAAATATCATTATATTGGATAAATAGTTCTTGTATTATTATATTTTGTTTGATGATAATTAGGATTTTTATATTTTTTACTATTCCACTAATCCCTCAGAGTGAATATAGCCGTATGTATTTATAGTGGTTCTATCTCATTGGTGAATCTACTATTTTTATTTTTAAATATACTTAGGCGAATGAACACATTCTTGATTTTAATTTGGAATATAACATTTGGAAAAAAATTTAATAAGTAACATAAATGACTTAAGTGGGAAAATGCAAATATCGTCGGATGTGTGATATTTGTTATAAAAACTGAAAATAAACAAACTGGTTATTATTTTATCACTAACATTTTTACACTTCACAGTTAAGTATGTATCATTTATTATGAGGTTTAAAAATTAAATGTGAAATATTCTGCCTTAATGGAAAAACAAATCTGATGATAATTTTGTTTGAGTGCACTATCACTATTTCTCACAAGTCAACAATGCTTTTATAAATGTTAGAGCTGTAATATATTATTAACTATTGGGTTACGACATCTTGATATAATTATAAATATTCGTAATGAAAAAGAACTGCATTTAAATCTAAAATTAGTTCATAATACATGGAATTTAAGTGCATGGCTACGTATACATCACAAGGACGAGGAGAGTGACCAAAAGATTATTCGTAAGTTGGAATTTGAAGATAAACATATAAGTGCTGAACCACTTAATCAAGTGCACTAACCACTAAAATATTGTCATTCTTATTAAACTTGTGAATATTTATTTGAAAATAAGATCAAAAAATCACGTGCATTGCAAGTTATCAATTATAAATTAGGGCTCGAGCTCGTGAGATTGGTGGTAACACTTTCACTTATCTCAAATTTTATTATATTTTTTTTTTTGGAGAATCCACTATGAGGCTGCCGTAGTTTGCAATAAAAAACGAGTTCAGAGCAATATATATTATCACCTTATAATGATGCTGTACGTATCATCAGATATCATCATTATAGGATTTTGGTTTTTATTTTACATTAATATGATATTATCTTATCACGTAATTCACATTGAATATGTTTCACGAAAATTCTGATATAAGATTGGTTATCAAGTCATATATATTTTCGTTAAACTGGATTTGATTGGAAGAAATTTACTCCTATTTAACTTTACTCTTTTCTGTTTATTGATCTGTGCATTATAGCTAGAATAGGATATACTTGTTAGGATTTCATATATTAAAAAAAAACTTATGGTGGATGTATTTTTAGCCTTATTAAACGATTTAAAAGTTTTTATAGTAGATGTTGACCACATATGTAAATTTTTTTTTTAAGTTTGACGTGCGTAGATAGAATATAATAGTTACATGTTATGAAAATTTTTTGCTAATTACAAGAGATGACAGAATCGTTCGTAAAAAATATGACGATTGCGAAAAAATTTGTCCACTATATAAATGTCGTACATACAAAATCGTTTATCGAAAAAAAATTATATTTTAAAATTATCGTAAATAAAAATATTCTTGTATTACTCATAAATCTATAATAATAATAATGATGTAATATACGATAATTTTTTTTTTCCAGATTACACATATAAAAATATCCAAAGTAATATATTACTCATATTCTATTAATTTAAGTTGGAAGGTTAGGAAATTTGAGAAATCCTGATTATTTACACATATTTTAACCATTAATGTTAGTTTTTTATAATAAAGAAAAAATGTTGCGTACCAAAAAATAAAATATAAATACGTAGACTATATTTACCTATTAAAAACTTATTATTTATTACTTAGGATAAAATCTGATGTATATAATAAAGTTTTCCAAATCTAATTAGAAATTTTGAAACAAAACAAAAATTAAATGGGCTTTTATGGGCTCAATGAAAATTTTTGAGTTTCCCATAACTTAGATGGGCTTTTCAAACCTGAAAACTAAAAGAGACTGAGAGGAGAGCCACCATTTTCAACTTTTCGAATTTGCTCCGTCGCCGTCACTAAGCTTCTGCTCCGACTCTCCGTATAGCGAGTGCTTAGATCCCTGATATGAATGCCCCTGTCCTTGTTCTCAGTGAGTTTTACTTCACCTTCTGCAGATCTAGTGTCTTTGTATCTGTATTAGGTTTTATTCTCTTAGCTCCGTGTTCCAGATTGTTAATGTTATTTACTTGCTGAAATGTTCAGAGGATTCATTGAAGCGTGAATCTGGAACAAAAGTCCACCATGGTAATATTCAAGCTTCCAAGGTAATTAAGTCTATAGCTTTTTCTTGCGTGCCTCTCTCTGCTACGGAATCATGGTTTCAGAAGAGTTCTGTGTTCATTTTTACAGGCTGTGGCTGACATCATTCGCACCACATTGGGTCCTCGTTCTATGCTAAAGATGCTTCTTGATGCTGGTGGAGGTAGATCTCTTTGCTTTCCATATTTTGTTCTATCAAGGAATTGGGATTATGTTAGGGTTTATGCCTTTTGAAAAGTTATTCTCTTTAGCTACTTCAGTTTCTAAGTTAGCTGTAGAATAAACTCTAAATATTTGTGGGTTTTTTTGGGTTTATTTGCTTGGATCCTTTTACTTCGTCTATGCTTACGGTTTTTGCTAATATCTTTGCTTCTTGTTGTTTTTAGGGATTGTTGTTACCAATGATGGAAACGCTATTTTGCGTGAACTAGATGTTGCTCACCCTGCTGCTAAGGTTATTCTACTTAGTTCTTCCCTATCTCGCTTAGCCTTGTCATCTTCTATTTGTTCTTCTTTCTGATGTTTTGTTTTGCTGTGTTGATTGCAGTCAATGATTGAGCTGAGTCGCACACAGGATGAAGAAGTTGGTGATGGGACTACATCTGTTATTGTTCTTGGTATGTACATTAAGTCTGATGATTCTTTTGTTGAGATTATTGTCTACCACCTGGTTTGCTTTGAATAGTGTTATAGGCACTGCTGTGATTTGACACTTAAGTAACATGGATCAATTGCATGTTTTCTGAAGGCTAGATGTTTTCTCCTGTTTTCACTCTCTTTTTATTTCTTTTGTTTTCAACAGCTGGTGAAATGTTACATGTTGCTGAAGCATTTATTGAGAAAAGTTACCATCCCACTGTCATTTGCCGAGGTATAGTTGCCTATGATTTGTTATTATTATTCTAAATGGTGTATTTTTTACTGTTTTCATTTGACCAATGCTTTCTTCTCTGCAGCTTATGTTAAGGCTCTTGAGGATGCTATCGCTGTCCTTGACAAGATTGCCATGACAATCGACGTCAGTGACCGTAAGTCCACGTCAATCTTTGTTTTTGATATCTGTCAGCTAATGTGGATGGGTTTTCTTTCCTGAACTTGGGCAATTTCCTCATGTTTACTGATACAAAAATGTTTATATTGCAGGTGCAACAGTTTTAGGATTAGTTAAGAGTTGTATAGGAACAAAATTCACTAGCCAATTTGGAGATCTGATTGCTGTGAGTTTTTTTTTTAATTATTATTAAGATATTTTCTATTGCGATACATGGCTGGCTTTTACCATATAGTTTTTTTTCCCCCTACATTACCTCATAAACCATTGTACACTGACACAAACACATTTCAATATCTGCATATGTAGGAGCTACATATCTAGTTCTCACTAGTGACACTATTTAGCCTGTTTTTAGAACTATGCAAATAAATTGTCACAACCTACTTGCTCAAGTTCTTAGTTCTTACACGACTGTATCTATTTCAGGATTTGGCTATCGACGCCACCACTACTGTTGGTGTTGATCTTGGACAAGGATTGAGGGAGGTGGATATTAAAAAATACATTAAGGTTGAGAAGGTTCCTGGTGGTCAGTTGGAGGACTCCAAGGTTCTTAAAGGAGTCATGTTTAACAAAGACGTAGTTGCTCCAGGTAAAATGAAGAGAAAGATTGTTGACCCGCGGATTATCCTCCTTGACTGCCCCCTTGAGTACAAGAAAGGTGAAAACCAAACCAACGCTGAGTTGGTTAGAGAAGAGGACTGGGAAGTGCTGTTGAAACTGGAAGAAGAGTACATTGAGAACATCTGTGTGCAAATACTAAAGTTCAAACCCGATTTAGTTATTACAGAGAAGGGGCTTAGTGACTTGGCTTGTCACTATTTCAGTAAAGCTGGTGTTAGTGCAATCCGAAGGCTGAGAAAGACGGACAACAACAGAATCGCTAAGGCGTGTGGGGCTGTTATTGTGAACAGACCCGACGAAATTCAAGAGTCTGATGTTGGCACGGGCGCTGGCTTGTTTGAGGTCAAGAAAATCGGAGATGATTTCTTTGCCTTCATTGTTGATTGCAAGGAACCTAAAGCATGTACTGTACTCCTAAGAGGACCAAGTAAAGATCTCCTCAATGAAGTGGAAAGAAATCTTCAGGTATGTGAATGATATTTACTAAACGTAAGATATCTCCATTCAAGTCATCATCATACATGCCTGATATGCTCTTCCTATAGGATGCCATGTCTGTTTCAAGAAACATCATCAAGAACCCAAAGCTTGTTCCTGGTGGCGGAGCCACAGAATTAACAGTCTCTGCCACTTTAAAACAGAAGAGTGCAACAATTGAAGGAATCGAAAAGGTTTGATTTGGTTTAACCGCTTTACCTATAATTGTCATCTTTACAAAGTTGAATGGTGGCTCTAACTCTGAATGTGATTGAAACAGTGGCCTTATGAAGCAGCTGCTATAGCTTTTGAGGCTATTCCACGTACTCTAGCTCAGAACTGTGGAGTTAATGTGATCAGAACAATGACAGCATTGCAAGGAAAGGTAACTCTCGTCTACCATTTTTGTCATATCAAAACATGTTTTTGATACCAAATCTTTCTCTCATGGATTCATAATAATAGCATGCAAATGGAGAGAATGCTTGGACTGGAATAGATGGGAACACTGGTGCAATAGCTGACATGAAAGAAAGCAAGGTAAGAATAAAGAAAGCTTTCTTCTCTGGTGTATCTATGTTTCTTGAGGCTTAACATTTTAAACTTTGTGAGTTAGATATGGGATGCGTACAATGTGAAGGCACAAACGTTTAAGACAGCGATTGAAGCAGCATGTATGCTTCTTAGGATTGATGATATAGTGAGTGGTATCAAGAAGAAGCAAGCTCCTGGAGCTGGACCTTCAAAGCCTACCATAGAGACTGAAGGTGATGCAGACAACGAACAAATACTTCCCGATTAGAAATATTGTTAAACTCACCAACATAATCTTTTTGTCTCCTTTATTTTTCGTTGCTATGTTTTGTATTCAACGTTTTTGAAACTTGTGTAACTCCTCTCTAGTATTGCATTTTGACTTGGCAAAGGATATTCATATAGCTTCACTCTAATGATTCACGGTTTATTGTAGCCTAAACCGGATTTACTTATCTCAAACACAAGAAATACAAGTTTCTTTAACGTAGTAACTTTATTACCTTTAATACTAATTTACTAGCATTCAATAAATAAGGTAGCAAAGAAACAAATCAAAAAGAATACAATGTGAGATGAACGTTTAAAAACATTTTGTTTGAGTTGAGTGAGCTTTTTATTTATCACATTATGACTACACGAATCATCAGAAAGCTTTGGGATCAGAAGCACCAAGCTCCTTGTACATGTTTGTGATAGCTTCTGCGAAATATTCCTTCGCTTGTGGTCTCTTAATCTGCAAAAATCAATCAAATTTTTTCTGCCTCAATCCAATATTAACAAATTGGTTTCCTAATTATCTAGCATCAAATCCGTACAAGTTTACAGATCTTACAAGAAAAATTTAAATAAAGTTCACCTTTAAAAGCTAAGTTTGAATGAACAATAATATTAGGAACATACTTCTACTAGCTCAAATTAGGATATAGCAAAATTTACCTTAAATGTCGGAGTTAGCAGACCATTTTCAAGTGTAAATGGCTCTAACACCAATGTCACTGCCTTTGCAAACTCAAAGCCTCTCAACTGCATCAAATATGTTTTGTTTTAATCTAAGTCAGTGATCATGTCTTTAGGATATTAACTAATATAAAATAAATAAACAAACAACGGGTTTCTGAGATGCATTGCCTGAGCTTCTCTTCCAACAGTGTCCATATCAGATAGTACTGCTGCTTTCACTCTTGGGTCAACGCACAATTCTCTCAGATCACCATACTGCATTTAGAATATTAGTATAAAGTTACTCTTTCTATTGTTACAATGAGAGAATTTGGTCAAGGAAGAAGACATATTACCTTAATGCCTTCTGAAGCAGCCCAGGCTTTAAGCACATCTGGATCAACCGATACAACAGCGACTAATGATGAATTAAAGCTATCACCTGATATGGAGACGGATGAGATGGGAAAAGAAGGCATATATGATGAATCAAAGCAAATACTAAACAAAACAATTTATGATTTTTTTGCTTTTTTCTACCATATATGAAGCATTGGCCCACAAATTTGCATTTCGCATAGACGTTTTCGATTTTCTCTGGAGCTATATACTCTCCCTGTGCCAATTTGAAGATGTTCTTCTTCCTATTCAGACAATGAAATTTTTTTACTAAGATGATTCTCAATTTAAAAGATACCAAGAAAAAGTAACACATAGTGGATGACTAGAGCATTGCACTCCCTAGACTTTTGCAAACATTTTTGTATCATCAGTAAGAAGTAACCAAACTGTATTGATGGGGTGAGAAGCCACAGATGAAACTGTATTTGGATTTACTAATGAAACAATGGATAACAATCAAGTGATTTGGGAAAAACCTGTCAATAATTTTTAGACGTCCTCCCGGCAGCCATAGACCTATATCTCCAGTGTGGAGCCATCCATCTTCATCAATCACCTCTCTCCTGAAAAATAATACATTTTACTGAAACGATCAAACTTTTGGCACACTTTATCTTTGTTGGTGAATGGGGAATTTGCAATGCAATAAATATGCATACGTTTGAACTTCATCTTTGTAATAGCCTCTAAAAATGATAGGACCCCTAACACATATTTCACCGCGGGGGTTTGGCTGATCGGCTGATGTATAATTCATTTCTGGGACATCTACAAGCTTTATTTCTGTAAAAGGAATGCATATTAAATCCCATGGCATATAAATTTTATATTTAGTTCCAAATTACTCTACTTATCTTGTTGCAGAGTTAGTAAAAAGCTCACCACAAGCTGGATTGGGAGAGCCAACATGTCCGGTAAGGTTATCAGCCTCGTCCATTCCACTTATAACACAAGATGTTTCGGTCATTCCATATCCCTCGGTTACCGTTCCTCCAAAGCATCTGGAGTAATATATCATGATCAAGTCAAAAAGTGTTTTTTAGAATAATGACAAGCTAATGTCAAACAAAGTTATGGGAATTGGGAACCCAAAGCAAGTCTTCATGCTTGAGGATGAAGTCTATTGTATAATATGACAGAAGTACGCAACACAATATTGTAAAAGCAATAAACTTACATTTTCAAAAATTCCATCACTTCAGGAGACAGAGGTGAAGCCCCAGACGTCATAAAACGAACCCGCCCTCCAAGTCTGTCCTTTATTTTATTAAATACCAACCTGTCCCATATGGGAGAAGCACTCTTTCCTGAACCAACAGTACCCACACAAAGCAAATCAAATCCCAAACTGAATAAATGAAATCTTTTTATCAACTCTTAGAACTCAACAGTAATCAAAATTCTAAGCAGTCTTACAAAATTACAATATAAAGCCACATAATTGCATACGTTCCTTTCAATCTAAAAAAGCCTATTATGCGCAAATAAAGTTAATGTGCATTACAAATTTACAAGACCTACCATTCAAAAGAGCCTGCTTCTTTGCATTATAGGCAGCATTGAAGAGCCTCTCTTTCAGTCCACCAGATGTTTTTACTGCATTAATGATACTGAAAACAACAATTTTACCATCAATTCAGTGAATCACCAAAAGCAGCAGAGAGTACATATCAACAAACTGAAGCTATTATTACCCGGAATATATTCTATTGTATAATCGAGGGACACTGCTGAATACAGTAGGTCTGAGAGCAGCCAAATCATCTAGTAGCTTCATATTGTCCTGCAGAATTTCACAAGTCGTACGTCCAATCAAATCAATAGCAAAGAAACAGATTACATTCACAGGTGCACTATTCTATCATTGTTTCTTAATACAAAGTATTTGGCTAAAAGGAAAATTTTCAGTTTACCCCTTGGTAGAACCCAACAGCAACTCCAAAGTACACTGTTAGGATCTGATTTGCTCGTTCGTAAATGTGTGCCAGTGGGAGATACGAAATGTAACTGAAAAGTAGAAGAAATGATGAAAAGGTTTGTTTAAATAATTTACTTGAAATAAAGACCAAGACCATTTTAAGAATGGGAATTTGAAGTATCGGAGATACATGTAGTAATTCTTTTACTACTGGGAGAAAGAGCAAATCACTTACACATCGGAAGAGAAAAATTTCACACTAAAACTGGAGCCAGCAACATTTGCTATCAAGTTGGCATGAGTTAAAACGACTCCCTTTAATACATTTCATCCAGAAGAAGAGTACGCCAGGGAAGAATGGGACATACAATATAGCAAAAGCAGTCATTTAGATGCTATAGACTGCGTAAATATGAAATAGAGAACATAACTATCCCAGATTTTAAGACCAATAAGATTTCAAGTAAGCAAAACCTTGGGAGTCCCAGTTGTCCCACTTGTATAGCATATGGTTGCAACATCATCAGGTTTTGGTGGAGAAAATCTCTGAGGGTTACTACGACCCTGAAATTTTTTGTTTGGTCAGAAAACAATGAAATCAAAATGTACCAAAGATACAGGGAGACTATAGTATCTCAATGAGAAATTATGATGAGATAAAAGGTTACGATATATGCGTAGACTTGATGTAAAATGATTTAGATTTATAGGTAAAAGCACAATGATGTGTATATACACTTATATAGGACTACTATGTGCCCAATGTTGATGAAACACGGGTTCGTTAGAAACACAGATTATAGCACTGGTAAGAACTTGCAACATCTTAAACGATAGAATGGCCTTAATTCATCTTATCTTCAGAAAACGGACACTGCATAGGGCAGATAAAAAGAGAAGAGTGTTGAGTACCTGGTTTAGTAACACCGAATATGCTACCACTTTCACTCCTGTTGACGCGGGAAGTGAAGGCAAAGATTCATTCAACCCTCCAACAACCTACTTGGTCGATGAGAAGTATCACAAACAGTAAAAAGAGAAAATTAATTTGAAAACTGTAGTCACAATATTAAGCTGTGATAAATAACAAAAGTTTTGAGGTTTCTTCATACCACCACCAGGCGTACACTTGGCATCTCAGACAAGCAGCTAAGTAACTGCAAGCTCCAGCGATAACCCAGACATGAAACAAAACAAACAAAAATCAGAAAAAGGATCATTGAGCTATATAATACAGCCATACAGGTAGCAGCAATATACATGATTTGAGCAAGGGGTAATAGTTTTTTCTTTTTTACATATCAGTATCACCCAAGTAAGCATTTAAAAAAAGGAAGGAAACTGAAGCAGCAGATTTGTGAACTTACAGAGTTTAAAGTCTCGGACACACAAAATATGGCTTGCACATTTGCATGATTGACAATAAATTTTACAGCATCAGGGCCTTTAGCAAAAAAGAGAGAGAGAGCATAATTAGAACACTCCTAAGAAAAAGTGAAATTGAAATAACATGCTGAAACAAGATAGTTTACCAAGAGTATCATACAAAGGAACAGATACATAAGAATAAGAAGAACAAGCATGATCAACAACAAGCCACTCAGGACGGTTGATAAAGTAAATTCCAACAGATGAACCCTGGTAAGAATGTCAAATAGAAAGCAGAGTCAGCTTTCAAAAGTTAACATCAGTGAAGAATTATAAACTTACCAAAGGGATTCCATGATGAACTAAACCAGAACCAAGGGAAGTTCTTGCTGTACCAACTTCTCCATATGTCATCCATTTATAGCTATAGAAAAAGGTGAATTAATAAGATAATAGAAGAAAGCAAATACATAATAAGTAAGAAGATAAGGAGAGCTTACTCTCCAACAGTTCCGTCGACTCGAACACGAGTTCCTAAATATTTATAATCTCGAAAATCATGAACAGCATGCCTACATATTCCCAGATCATTAGTAATCAAATAGATAAAGAAGAAGACTAAGGAAGAGGTGAATCATACTCAAAGTTGTCATGGAGAGTGGCGATGTCTGGATGATCTGGGAATCTACTAACAAGCTTGAACGGAGATTTTGCAGATCTGAGAAAAAAATTATTTAACAAAAAAAAAAACAGAAAACAAAAACTGAGAAGGAGAAGAAGAGAACCTGTATACATTCCAGTTGCCAGTATTCAATTTCTCAGGAAGAACAACACTAAATCCATTATCTGAACATACGATAAAAAAACAAAGGAATCGATCAGTAGCTAGAGAGAGATAAGAAGAAAA
>KE159076.1:69949-112182 GCA_000411055.1 Leavenworthia alabamica | reverse complement strand
GCGGTGGGATTGGAACGAAGGAGAGGTGAAGAACGAGAAGACGTGACGAGATGGGAATGAATAGCGTTGATACGGCGACGGGCAGCGGATGAAGAAGAATCCATAATTTTCCGAATCGGAATAAGTAGTCAGAGAGAGAGATAGATCGATAAGAATGATCCGAAGATCAAAGGAACACGGCACGCTTTTCTAACTCTGCTGATGTCGTTGTCCCTTGATTTCGTGACTAAAGTTATTTTTTAGTTTTCGCCAATTAAAACTAACGACTAAAAGAACAAAACTATATACTCCTGCCTTGTAGTAACTAGTAACGTATGGTAAGAGAAAAAAATACAAAAAAACTATATATTAAATCACTATAGACATTTGTTAATGATGTTTTAATTTTTATGGAGGATTCATAAAAAAAATCGAATACTAAAATATATAAATTTTATGAATTTTCCCTTCACTTATTACTTGGAATTCAAATGATTACACTTAACATCAAAAATAAAATAAAAACATAACTTGAAAAAAGAACAATGATCAAGATTACAACAATCTTTATTACTACATGAAACTAGAAATAATTTGCTCTTTCTTAAACCTACGTTTACATGAATAAACAAGATTAAAACAATTCACAACTTAGCGTCAAGAGTACACACTTGTTTCTCTATTGTCATTTTAGGCATTGCAAGTATGAGAGTACAATGTGATATTGTATCCAACTTCATCTTAAATACTCCCAACAACGTTATTTTCCCTGGCATTTTTGCCTTTGTCTCTATCACAATCATTCCTTGTAAAACATCTTGAACAATATCAACTATATCCGTTGAAAATTTATCGACCTGAAGAAGAAGAGGACAAGGTAATATTACTGAACCTTTGGCTGGTAATATACTCGAAGGAAGTGTAAGATTTCCAACTACATTCCCCTTGTAATAAACCATGTTTTCCACTGTCTTGTATTCGAAATCTACAAGGTTAGGATTTGATAATTGCATCTCAAGTGTAAGAGTCAGGTTTATCTTGTATTCTATTGGTGGTATCACAGATGTTGATACGTCTTCGATAGTTGAAGACAAGCTTTGTAGTATCGGATGTTTTGGTTTGAATACGGTTTGAGCAAGGATCAAAATGACCATGGACGTTATGAATAAGAAGGAGATGGTTCCAGAAACTATATAACAAATGCGTCGTTTGTTCATGATTATAGAGATTATAGGCTATGTTTTATTTTGCTGCCAAGATTCATACAAAGATGGATCAGTTTAAGAAGAGTGAGTTAGAAACGTATAAACAGTCTGTATTCATTTTTATAGTAGTAAATTATATTATGCTAAAGTTTTTTTTTAAGTTGTTGTTATTTTTTACTTACTATACTATACAACTAAAGTTTGAAACATTGATATGTTCAGATTTCTTTGCTTTTATTGTATCTATAATTCATATGATATGAGATCCACAAGAGTTAAATGAAAATATTGGACTCATATGGAATCAAACTTCTTTCAATTGGTGAAAATATCAATTTAGGATTCAATAATAATGTGGAAAGAATCCAAATTTAAATATTTTTAATAAGTTTGTTTAACTATTTAATGAACGAATGAGAAATTGTTCAACTACTTCCCATGGCCCATGTGATGAGAATTAGGCCAAATAGTTCAATCTCTTAAGGCCCATTTATTTGTGGACGAGTTAGTGGATGCATAATTTCTTGGGCCTCTAAAACCTCTATACTAATTACTAATAATAATTTTTTAAGTATATACTAGAAGAAAAAACATATCGTTGACAAAAAAACAAGAGTAGAAAATAACTAGAACCAAAACAAGTGGTCCATCACCAATAAACCCGCAGCTCAACGTGCTTCCAAGTATATACTTGGATTTATTTATTAATTACATGATACTATTTGAATATATTCTTTTTATAAACTTTGAACTATATGAATATATATAGCCCATTAATTATTAGTATTGTCTGTTTGTCTGTCCCATACCCAATAGTTTGCTTATTAGTGTTGTTTTATATGTTATGATGATATAATCAACTTTGTGGACAAAAATAAATATTCATTTATAAATAAAGTTAATATATTTTCAAATAATAAATGGTAATTAAACTGAATGCAGGTAATTTGGACTCGTGACTTTAAAATGTGAGTTACTGACAAAATTATTATGTAATAACATTGAATGATCCATAAGGTTTCTGTGACTTTTATTTTAAAATAATCTCGATCAATGTAAGATTATAATAGTATAATTATATAATTAAGGAGTTGCATTGCATGTCTATTGTTAATCACCAACAGGCTTAAATACACAACTCTAATTACATGTCTCTAATTTGTCTACTTGTGTCTCCCTCCCAACGTGTCCATGTGGTCGGTCGTCTTCTTCCTCATTACTAATCTAAACTCAATTAACTATTATTAACTCACTCTGTTTCTCCTTTTCAAACCTCTATCGCCATCTCTCCTTTATTTATTAAGTTATCTATCTGCATCGTCCATTACTCTTATTACAAAGTCTACCACTAGCTCAAACTCTTCTCTTAACCTTACAGACAAGAATCAATCAGTCACACGTCTTTATCACGATTCGCTCACATATTCTAAGTTCTATCAGAGTTTATAAGTTGAGAGCAAACACTTGCTTGGATCTATCAAATCTACATCGTAAGTAGAAGATATGGTTTCAAAGACGGAATCACCACCGTTGATTGGACCTCGTATATCTTTCTCGGCTGATTTATCCGACGGTGGAGATGATTTCATCTGCATTAGCTCAGTAGTGTGTAAGGAGTTAGAGAAAGATGTGGTCAAAGGGTCAGTTAAAGCTTCCGACTTTGAGTTCTTGTCGGAAAATGCAAGTACTCAGAGCATGCATACCGCCGACGAGCTCTTTTCCGAAGGAAAGTTGCTTCCTTATTGGCAAGTAAAACACTCAGAGAAGCTTAAAAACATTACCTTGAAGTCTAACGAAGAAGAAGAAGAAGAAAAGAATCGTAAAGTGGAAGTGACGATGAAGAATAAAGATCAGGAGAATAATAATAATATTAACAAAGTGAGTTGGTTTATAGACGAAGATCCATCTCCTCGTCCTCCGAACTGTACTGTTCTTTGGAAAGAGCTTTTGCGGTTGAAAAAACAGAGGAATACGACGTCAGCGAGGACAGTGTCATCCTTGTCTCCGTCGTCTTCAGCGTCATCATCGAGCTCTCTAGAAGATGCAGCAAAGAAAGAGGAGCGAGATAAAGATGGGAAGAGAGGTAAGAAAGGATTAGAAAGAACAAGATCAGCAAGTATGAGGATAAGACCAATGATTCATGTCCCTATTTGCACTCCTTCTAAATCCTCTGTTCCATTACCTCCTCTGTTTCCTTTTGGACTTAAGAAACACAGAGTAGAGAGACGCACTTAAAATCTATCTTTTGATTTGACATTATTATTTGGTTGATTTGTTCTGATTCTCAAGTGTTTTCTCATGTGGTCTGTAACTCTAATGCATGTGATTAAGAGTTGTTTTAAGCTTTATGGTTTAATATATAATGTGTAAACAGTATTAAGTGTCAAGAAGATATTCAAGTAAGAACTGTTCATCTCCATGTTTTATTTTATTTCTGGATCCAAAAGTATTCTATGAAGATGTGATTTAGATTTGAAATGTGAGAGACAAAAGAGTAAATGTCAAAAACAAAAATGATGAGACTGAATATAGAAAGCAGAGTAATTTGTATGTTAGTTAATGATGAGAAAATGAAAGATGAAAGACTGATGGGCACATGCAAGATTCAGATGTTTTCTATAAAAATTTACTTTTCTCTGCACCAATTGATTTTGCTTCACCATTTTGGCATTGGGCTCCACTTATTACAGGCCACAGCTCTCATTGTACACATTTTTTTTGTACTTCTGATACATCTTATTTGGCATATTGTTCAAAAAATATCCTAAAGTCTAAATTCTATGTGAATGAATAGTTGAATACCTCAGTGACCAAGGAATGAAATCTAGTGAGAATCATTTACTGACCTCAATAGAACAGATTTTGTAATTAGAGAAAAACACATAAACACCATTTTATCACAAGATTCATAATACATTGTATTTTTTTCATTACACAATAGAATGATACAAACCCCATGCAATCAGTATTAATTGTTCGAAGAATGAAGCATTAAGATATGTTAAGTAGATTGTACACGTGAGGCTTTTAATTTACACACAAGCTATACAAAACTATAACACAAACTCAAATCATTGTCGTCTTCTTCTTATAGGTCGTATCAACGTGGCGGTTGAGTCAAAAACGGATTACCAGAAGTCCTGAAGTATAAATAATAAGAAAGTATTTGTATTAGCCAATTCAAGATGAGATATTTCTCAGATTTAGATGGTGAAAACTGATCTGAGAAGTTTGTAGGTTTACCTTAGTTCCAGTCCTGGCTTCAGAAGATTGCTAGGAACTGAGCCAGTTAAGTTATTGTTTTGCAAGAACCTAATTATCCATAAAACATAAATAACTTAGAAAGCATTGGTATGTTTCATAGAAGACATATAGATTCAAGTTTTCTCAAATTTTTAGGTTGCAGTATCAGAACTATGAAACCAAGTAATATATGTAGTCCAAAATGTATACAGTTTACTATAGTCTTTTAAAAAGCAAAGCTAAAAGACAATAGAGCTGATGCCAAAAAAAGGGGCTAACTGTTGTATTACTTAAAGAATATAATGTGTTATGTCTTTTCAATTCACAAGCCAAGAATCTTGAGCAGAAGAAGCAGACAACACACATTTTTTTATAGCAACTAATTCTGAGAAACATTTGAACTAATAATCAAAGGACTGTGTATGTTAATTATGAGAAATGGAAACTTACAGCTCTCTTAAGTGTGGCACATCACCTAAAGATGAAGGAATAGTTCCACTGAAACGATTGTTTTCCAAATGCCTTGTGTACAGGAAAAAAGAGATAAGATTAGCTTATGATTTGGTAGTAGCCTATCACTATTGACAATTAGTATAACAAAATAAATATCCACTCACACTGATTTCAGCAGTTTAAGTAAACTGAAGTCAGGAAGACTTCCTGAGATAGAATTGTTTCCCAGCCAACTGTTCATAACACATGAATATCAATAGATGTATTTAGCAGCTCAGGCATAGAACTAAGTATTCACTAGTCAAAGTAACTTACATAGAAGACAATGCTGTTAATTTGGCAACCTCAGGTGCTAGTGACCCTGAGATGCCCATACTTGTTAAGTTCCTGGATTAGAACAATGTCAGTAAATCTAAAACTGATGCATCAAAACTCACAGACAACACAAATTTGGCAAAATTCTAACTCACAAACTGAGTATGCGAATTCGAGGGCCTTCAGAGCACGTAACACCAGACCACGAGTAGTTTTTAGGAAAGCAAGGATCTCCATTCCAATCAACTGGTGCATTCTGGAAACTGTTTCTAATTTCATACAGAGCATTTACTGCATAAGGAAGAACACACAAATTTCATTATCAGCAGTTAATTGCACAAAAAAAAGGTTTTAACCAGTAAGCATGGTTATTATCAGGCCTACCATCTCGAACAAGAGTTTTCCCTCCAAGAGGTATCAACTTAAACATTTCACCACCATTGATAAGAGGGACAAGAGTTGAACCACTTCTAGGACTTAAAGTTAACGTTGTGAGACCTTCAAGAGGCCATACACTTGCAAAGATAACCGCACCAGCTGGAGTTACAGACAACTCTTTATAATATGTTATACCATTGACAGAAACATCAAAGACTCTAGACCCATCTCCCAAGTTGTCAGAATCATGAGCAAAGTAGAGGGCAATATAATAATTAGATTTTACTAAAGGCATTGGAGGCCAAGTGAACTCCAAAGGTTGAAGTTGAGTAGCTCTTAGATCTGTATTGAATATCCTTGAAGGAGGTAAGTTCCAGAAACCAGAAACATCAAGTTTCCTATTGTTTGGTACAGTTGAATTTAGTGAATAAGGCTCCCAGAACCTATCATACACATCATCTGGAAACCTGATGATTGGTCCACTGTATCCAAAAGCATGTCTAGCAACAAGACTTAGTCCAAGATTACTAAAGTCTGTGGAATTGTAAAGAGGACCATCAAGCCTAACAAGTTCTAAAGCTGAGATAAATGGATCAGAAGTTGTATAAGAATTAGAAGCAATGCAGATGTTTATGGATTTTCCCTGTGCCATGAAAACACCTTCGTAATAAGAGGCAAGACCATCGGCATAGTCGACGGTTGTATTGACGATACCCCATAACGTTCCGTCGACAATTTGATCAAATACTGGTGGTGGAGTATCTTTTCCGTTAACTCCTCCGTAGAAGTATGTTGTTCTGATCATATACTTCCAGCCACGAGCAACGGTTATTACGTAGCAAAACTTCCGACGAGTGTTGTCGATACTAAGAGGGAATGATCTGACGGTTGATAAAATTTCGTCGAGAACTTGATCGGAGACGTTCTTTGGTGTTCCGCTAGAGACGAAATTCTCGTCGGATTGCCATCGTCGGCCGTTGATTAAGGACGAGGATGAAGCTCCGCAATCGATCAGAATAGCTAAATCGGAAAAAAATCAGAATCGGGAAATGGAAGGAGATCACAGATACGAACTAGGTAATGGAAGAAAGAGAAGAAAATAGATACCTGAGAGAGGAGAATTCTGAGAAAGAGAGGAAGATGGGAGAGAAAAGACGACGAGGAGAAGGAGAATGAAGCGACGGAGATGGGACATGGCGGCGGAGAAAGTGGTTGAGAAGAATTTAGCATTAAAGAGAGGTTTAGGTTGGAAGAAGGAGGGGGTTAGTGACCCTCCAGCTCCACACAGATGAAGAATGAGAGAAACAAAGTTAAGAGACTTAGAGGAACAGGTCAGATAAGTTGTAGGAGACGACGACGAACTTCGTTATTTATTTTACCTAATAAAACAAAATTATATTATTATCTTATTCCGTTATTTCTGTTTCGGACTGTACTTGGGGAAACTGGGAGGGTCGGTTCGACCCGGTCCACTCAAACTTGTTGACCAAAAAAAATCATAATGATTAGGTAATAGTGGTTGAAGTTATACCACTCTTTTGGTATGCTCAAATCAAATGCGGTTTGAAACCATACTTTGATCAAATTTTTAACATGCATTATTTGTTTTAAAACTTCAAATTATTTGGAAGCATTTTTTGTAGTGTGTGCGTTTTATCACTCTTCTTTGCTTCTTCAATGCAAATTTGTATTAAAGGTTCGGATGCAAAGCGTGCTAGTGTCTCGCAAGATTGCGTGTCATGTGCTCCCGCAATAATACGGAATCTTTTTGCATTTATTTAAAGCTCATACACGTCTACTTTGTGGCCGACCACAACGGTCCAAAAAGTCTTTTAAATATTATTTATGTAGTCAAATCCCGTTAAAATAATAAAACCCATTTAATGAAATATAAGATGTTATTAGGCTAAGCCGAGCTGTAGAAATATAATGAATGCTAATATAATGATTATTTTATTTTATACATAAACGTTAATTATAATAACCAGAGTCAAATCCATAATGAATCAGTACCAACCTTCACTAAAGCGTTTGGTTTATACTTCAAACGATTGTGTTTTTTGTCTACATATGTCAAAGATGATAAAATCATTTGGAAAATTTAAACGAGAAAATAATACGGTTTGCAAGACACTGATTTTAACAAAATATAATGTCATTTGTAAAATGAGATACATGTTAAATTGGCATAAGTTATATTAGCAAGAAGACTATCTAAACACTTCTTAATAACACAGACACGTGAATGAAGAGACAAAGCTCAAGTCAGGTCTCAACTGATCTTCTTCAGCTTCGTCTACTTCCATTAGAACTTTGAGCTCTAGAGTCAGAGGAAGAACAAGTAAAAGAGTATCTCGACCTTTTCTTCTTATAAGTACTCCACTTGAATATTGCCTTTTCATCATTCTCTTCTTCAGACTTCTCCACTCTCTGTTTCCCATTCATCTCCTCTGCTCTTTCTTCTACTTCTTCCTCTTCTTCCTTCTCTTCGCTCGACTCATCACTCACTATTGGGATAGATTCTATTGTTTTTCTAATTGTTGGCGTCTTTGTGTTGCTTGCGTTCTCTTCTCTCCTCTGTCTCATAGAGAGCTTTGACAAGTCTTCACCGCTTTCCACAGCTCTCATCCATTGTAGCTCGCTTAGTGTATCGCTATAAACGATGTCTTTACGTTTTCGCTTACCTGTGACACTACCAAAATGGAATTTTGAGCTGTTCAACTTGTCATCTTGGCTCTGAGTAGTGTACGCCCACTCAGGGACTTCTTGCTCTTGCATCAAACGAGCACTGTAATTCTCCTTCCTTCGTCTCTCCTCATCCATTCGCTCAAACATCCAAAATTCATCCTCGGTACGAGCAGCAAGTCGGTTTATTTCTCTCTCACTAGGGACATCATTCCCAAGTGAGCTTGTTCCTTTGCGCATGAGCTCTTCAAGCATCTCTCTTCTGTCTTGTGCTGTTGAGATAATCATAAAATCCACATCAAGAGATTACCATATCGATATATAAAGCCGAAGCCACCAGATTGTTCTTTAGGACTGACTTACCAGTGGAAGTTGTGTTAAAAAGTCCAGCTTGTATGACTTTGGCATCAATACCCATCTTCTGCTTTGCACGCTCCAATATCACTTCTTCAATGGAGCCAACACTAACTAAAACAAACACTCTGACTTCCTTTTTCTGCCCTATTCGATGAGCTCGATCCTCGGCCTGTTGGTCCATTTGTGGATTCCAATCACTGTCAAAGATAATAACAGTGTCTGCAGTTTGCAAATTCAAACCAAGACCTCCGGCACGAGTGCTCAAAAGAAACATGAAATAGGGAGAGTCTGGCTCATTGAACTGCTTCAGTAAAAGCCCTCTTTGATCTGTCTTTGTGGTACCATCAAGTCTAAGGTACTTGAAATCATTAAGTGTTAAATAAATCTAAAGAACGTCAATGAGACGGGTCATTTGGGAGAAGAGAAGAATTCTATGTCCAGCCTTGCGCAGTTTCGGAAGAAGACGATCAAGGAGTTCAAATTTCCCTGAAGCTCTCACAATCTCAGGTTTCTTCCACATATTGTAGTCTCTTCCAACAAATAGATAAGGATGGTTACAACACTTTCTTAATTGCATCGTTAGATTTTGAAGACTCTTTGATTTTCCAGATCCTGCACATAACAATTACATTAGCATAAACATAAGTGCCACAGTTTTGAAGAGAGTAAAAGTGAGTTAAGCTACAAACCTGTTTGAAGGCCAACCCTGCCCATGTCTGTAACTTGTTTGTAATACACTTTCTGCCATGCTGACATATCACACTTCAATATGACCTGTGTCTTTCCAGGAAGAAATTTCTCTACTTCGTCTTTTTTCCTTCTCAGTATAAACGGTCTTATAACCTGAAAGTGGCAGAGTGAGTTAAATTGAAACATTGCACACAGAATTTGATAAGAAACTGAAGGAAAGATAGCTGCAGAACCCACATGATGCAGACGGTGGATAACCAAGAGCTCCTCTTCATCCGTAAGACTGACATTAGCACGGTCAGCGAAAGGAGCATTAAACCATTCCTCGAAGTTCTGAACCGAGTTAAAGATGTGAGGAAGGAGGAAATTAAGCAATGACCATAGTTCTTGAAGGCTATTCTGTATGGGTGTCCCAGTCAACAGAAGTCTGCGTTTTATACGATAGCTGCATCCAGGAAAATATTAGTAAATATACTCAAATTCCTCAGGTAACATCATTTACTTCAGAAAAATTTATATAGAGAATGTACCCTGTTAATAGAGTCTTTGCAAGAGCAGATTCGTGGTTCTTCAACCGATGCCCTTCATCAACAATCATGTAGTACCATTCAATTTTCTTCAAAAATGCTTTGTCTCTCATAATAAGATCATAATGGGTTATCAACACATTAAATTTTCCTTCTCCAGAAATTTTTTCCCTTATAGCTTTCCTTTCGTCTAAACGTCCATCATAAAGAAAAGCTGCAATGCTGTCAAAGAACAAAATGGCTGATTTAACATTCAGATATAACATTCATGACAGTGCAAGTGTCCGGAATCAAGAGCATGATTGTTTGGAACATACCTTGGTACCCATGTTGCAAACTCGTTAACCCAGTTTGGTAGCACAGCTTTTGGAGCAACTATCAAATAAGGCCCAGGCACACCTTTATTCTCCAGCAGATACGCAATCAGAGAAATTGTTTGAATGGTTTTTCCCAAACCCATCTCATCAGCTAATATTCCATTGAGGTTATTGTTGAATAAAGAAACCATCCATTGGAGACCTTCTATTTGATAGGATCGTAGTTCCCCACCTTGTAGAAGGGAAGGCTGCTCTGTCACCTGTTAAAAATTTATATTGCTACTTAAATCCCCTGTTCTCTGCAGTGGTTTAAACAGTTAACCGAACTGCTACTAACTGTTCTATAGAGTTCATGTTTACCTTCTCTTGTATTGAGTGAATAGCGGAGTTATACTGTCTCTGTCCTTCTAGTAAATCATTAGAGTCATCATTATTGTCAGACTCAGTGATATCAATATCCTGATCAGGAAGCAAATCTTGCAATGGTTCACTTTTTGGAGCATCAAGTTCAGATAAGTCGGATTCTGAATCTTTCAGTGGATCAATTCCTTCCGGAGGTTTAGCATCTTTCTGACGTTGAACAGCAGCTCCCAAATTAGAAAGGAGTTTGTTAGTCTCCTCTAGAAGAGTGGTTAGTCTTTCATTTTTACTCTCCTTTACTAGTTTCATGTATGCCTCTTGATCATCGGATTTAAGGGCCAAGAGCCTCAACTTTTCAGCACGGGTAGCACGTTGTCTTTGTCTCCCATGCCATGCCTGTTCGAATGTATATACAAAAAACAAATATTAGAAGTTTGTATATTGATAATATTAAAGTATACCTGAACTGCAATCACAATAACTGTGCATGTAAACTATATAATACCTGCACACCATCATTTCTTTGCTTATGGCGTTTCTGAGTTGCCTGGATTTGCAACTGGAATTCCCGAACTGCATTGAGTACTTCTGCAAAGAATTTTCTCTTGGTGGTTTCAATCAGATTCTTCTCCTCTTCTTCTAAACGTGATAACCTCTGAACAAAGACTTTGAACACATCAGCAATTCAGATCAAGAAGCTTGAAAACCTTAAGTAGTTGATCAGGTCATGTCATAGGCACGAGAAATTGTGTTCAGTTTTCACTGATATATTTTTACACCTCTATTTGTATAGCTAAGATATATGAGCAATAGTTTAAAAAGGCCTTGTGCCAGAATAGCTATTGCAAAAAAACAAATGACCTCAGCATCACGCTTCTTTCTGAACTGATCATCAGCTTCCATAGCAAAAGGATCGCCAACACCATAAAATGGACGAGGCAACCGCATCATGCCCCAGTCAAATAGTTGGCTACTGACATCGGCACACTTCAAACGTAGCAAGAATTCCGAGCTCACCTCGGTTCGAACCTTGCCTTGCAGTTCTCGTAGCTGCGATTCGCCACGGTAAAGTGTCAATGTCAAAGATAGAACCCAACTTAACATGTAGAGAAGATGATACCTTTAATACCTTTAACCCATAAAGCTCAAGTAAGCATTTTGTCTGCAAATCTTCACCTCTAGTGGAAGGTAAATCTGAATTCAAACACAATAGTAAGCTTTCCTCTTATAGAATATGGTTTTAGCAACATAATTCACAATGGTTCTCCAGTAACAAAAAAAGTGTTGGCAAGCATACACAAGTTGTGATGGTCTAAGTAATAACTTAGGAGAATAAAAACGACTATAACCTTTAAGTTGAGATAACCGGCGTTGAATAAGACTCTTATTCCGATGATCCAATAGCTCTCTCAAGCTAGAGCCTGATTCACAGTTAAGTCTCTGCTTCACAAGTGCATCCTCAAACTCGCCCATCAAATCACCTCCATAAGGAGTAAAATTATTCCCCTGCAGAAACAAACATTAAAGCAAAAAACCTTTACAGGTGTAGTGAAGAAACAAGCTACTTAAGATATCTAATTATCAATAGAAACTTGGAAAATGGGATAACTTTGAAGCAACAAAGGCAACGCAAATCTATAGAAGGCGAGTGGCTCAAGAAGGTAAGTGGAATATGGGCTTACAGGCAACGAAGAAAGAGGTGGAGACACATCGGAGGCGCCATGGTAGATAGAAGAAACGGAGGTGAAGAGATGAGGAGGCAAAGGAAGGTCACGAGAAATGAAATTGAGAGCAGAGAAGAGAGACTTGGTCGTAACAACTAGATCTTCCTGAGAATTACCGCTTCTCTCTTCCAGCCGCTGCTGAGTCACCATGGCGGGAACTTGTTTTCACCCTTCGATTTCAACTATCTCACTTAATTCAATTTTTTTTTTTGGGTGTTATTTTTTTCTTTCAATTTTCTCAAGTCTCTCTTTTTGCCTTACACACACAGACTCGCGAGAGACCGAGCCAAAGATGAAACGGCGAGAAATTGGAGTATAGTTACGGTCTTACGGATTTAGGACTATCGTAATTCTCACTCACCAAACATCACCCTTCCTTTCTTCTTCTATTTACATTATTACCCCCACCGTTTTTCTTAACGGCCCGGCCCATTCGATCGTCATCTGCAGGCTAACCACTGATTGGGCTTCAAAATGAGTTCTTTTTGGTAATATCATAAGCTGATATTACTTATTAGTCGATTGGTATACGATAGTTCATAAATCCAAAAAATGCCATATGAATGTTTTTGAATGGAAAAAAAAAAATTAAAAACAGTAACTAGTAATTTGGATTTGTATTATTTTTCTTAGGCTCGTTCGGATCAAATCGAGCGAACAACTTTAGGTAGGTCATGATAATCTTGGCTAGCACTAATAACTTATAATGAGATGGTTCAAATGATCCTTGTTTTAGTAATGGAATAAATCGATGGAGTATACATGACTATGTTTGTTCATAAGTATCATTGTTCTTATCCAAAACTATACCTAAAATAAAAAGCCTTAATTAACAACTACTTTTTAAAATTTAATAGTTTGCTTGGATGATATGTGAGTGAGACAATAGTTATGGATGAGAATGATATTTTCATGTGGATGTCATACGTCAACTAAAGCAAATGAAACAAACAATATGTGGCTAATATATCAAATTCTATATATATTCTTTGTCTACCTAAATCTATGAACTAATCTTAACCAATACTTCTTTAACATGTGTATGCTTATATATAAGCTTAATTCAATATTATTTTATGGTCAGAATTATAAAGTTTAAAGAGTGGCTCACAAAAGTTCCACTAAACAAAATGTTTTTTGGTTATATACAAATCATTTTCAGCCGTGAGATGTAATCTATCGTGTGTTTCAGATTCGATAACTACACTATTTAGTATATATACCTCAAAACGTAATGGTTAAGTTTCTGTCTCCACTAAATTTCAAGTGGTATGACGTATACTTTGCCTTTAGATCCTCCATTAATTGAAACAAAATAACTAATATTGATGGATAACGATTCGAGTTTCACTCTTTTATTTTTTGGGTGCATCGTTGTGTGATACAATAAATTAAAGTTAAATTATTTTTCTAATATAAAATTCCCATACTTTAATTTGCTTGTGTCGCTTGTCGGTATTTAATAATGGTAAAACTTAATTAAATAATAAAAGCATCTTTTGGTAATAAGACATAAACAAAAAGTAAAGCATGATCGTTTGAAGCGGCCAAAGGTTGCTGCTATGACACTTTTGTAATTAATTTCTATGCGTTGGTCCGAAATATAGATTAATATTTGTCGACAGATTACGTATGCAGGTCCGCTCCCTTTTTTCGACCTTTTCTTGATTAAATTATGTCATAACTTTTTGCTATTCATGCTTACGTTATAAAATCCTTTACTTTTATTTCGTTTCTTTATATATTGTGTTACCTTAGAGAAACGTTAGATTATATATATATTTTTTATTAATTAAGTTTGATGAAATGATTAAAAAACAAGATATAAATATTCATGTATATCAAACTTTTGTTTTCCAAATCATCTTTGCTTCTGTTCTGCTTGGTAATGCGAATACTTAAATATTGATTGACATTTTAATGCACTCAGTAATATAAGATAATCCACTTGTAATATATCGTAAATTAAAATGCTACTATCTACTTGTCATATATAAATACATATCAAAAGTATTATTGTACCAAACCCCCTATGAATGCCCTCATCAAATTTTGTAAAAACAAACTATAAATTATGGATCTACATTGTGCTGATGTCTGCTAGAAAAGTTTTGGTCTCCTAGTTAAAGTGATCATAGATTATACAACACAGCTAGCATAACATATAATTATGCTCACAGTTCATCTATGGTGTCTTTTTGTGTATCCATGTTTCTTTATTGACACAAAGCACACAAACTGAGAAAGCTTTTCCATTACAGGAAACCCAGAATCTCTCTCAAAGTTAGGAACGGCTCACACTTTTTAGTTTCTAGCTAGCCTTTTTCTTTCTTGCAAGTTATATGGTAAAACAAAAGATAAAGTCTCAGTCGCTCTTTTACATGTTAATTTCGACATGTTTACTAATTATAAGAAATACAACATTTAAATGCTTTGATCAAGCAACATTCAAAATTTTCAAATGGAAATATGTTTGCAAAGCTTCCAATATTATTTAATAAAAATTTTGAATGAATCGTAAAATTTTGTTAAAAACCTGTATTATTTTTATATATTATTTATTTTAGTTGTTTTCATATTTTAGTTGGGATTGTGTGTTTAGTGCTTTTTAACTTACGAATTTAGAGTTTCATGCTTTTCTATAAGTGTAATATTTAAACTTAGGGTTTAGTTTAGTTGTAAGGTAAGTGAATTGATTTAGAATAGTATTCTCTATTTTCTTGTTTATCGATCGTTGTTTCGGATATGTCGTTTATAAATATATTCAAAATGTTTTAACAAAAAATGCAAACATAGTTGGTTTTAAATAGGTTTGTGTAAATATATGTCATAATTCACATAGATTAGAGTTAATTAATATTAAGGAAAAGCTAGCTACTTAGTATTGAACGACCTTAGGGCATTTATTTACTTGTAAAGGTTGAATGCAAGTGTGTTTTGTCGACCCTTTCTTTTTCAGAAATATAAAAATGTTTAAATTAGGGTTTTTTCGTACATTATATAGCATAAGCATCTGAGAAACAGTGAAGACAGAAGAGAAAGTTATGTAGTGGGGAATCAATTGCTGATTCACCACTCTAATTAAAATAAAAATTTATGTATGTTCATAAGCTACTCCGTACGAGTTTATAGAGGTAACATGGGTTGGACTTAGAGAATAAAAAAGCAACATAGTGTTGGCTAGCCAAAGATATATTAAATTAAAATGCTACAACCTGGATTACTATTTATAACTTCATTGTCCTGAATTTGGGAAAGAATATTCCAAAGTAGAAACCTAGCTAGGTGCCTTTCTAGTTTCTTCTATTCATCTGGTCGGAAAGTTTTGAGTTTAGTTTTGCATTACTTTTAGATCTGACTCTCAGAAAATAACCCAAGTTCAAAATTAACATACACATCATTTATAGTTATCTGTTTTAAATGTAAGAATTATTGTGTTAACATTATGTGTTTTTGTATTCAATGAGTTTTTCCATTTCCGGATTCAGGGCCATATATGAGTTAAGGAGGGTGAAGCAACCGCCTAGAGCCCCATTATTTTTTTTAACTTGCGTTTAAAAAATTTTCGATACAAAAAAAAAATTCTATATAACAAGGACTCCCATATTTAGTTTCGCTTAGAGACCCGAAATCTCAGATCCTGCCCTGTCAGGATTTTTTTTACCATAATACAGGATTTTTTATATCTACCGGATTAGAAAAGGTAAAAAAAATTGAAATTGATCCTTAACCAGAATAACCCACTTGTGTTTTTGATATTTTTTTAATATAGTAATATAATTTAGGGGATTTTTATATCATTTTAGGTCATAGCGAGTAACGCAAAATGGGTTATGTTCTTTGTATTTAAGTATAGTGTTGTTGGGTAAGCGTGTTTTCACACACATTAATGTTCTTTTTTTAGTAATTGTTTTTTGGTGGATGATTCAAGACGCATGCATGTTTTTCAGTTCACGAATTATCGCATATTAATTTACTTTGGTGGTTATAAAAATTGTTGGCCTGGTGTCATGCTGTTAAATTGGGTTGAAGAATCAACCGGCACACGAATCTTTTTGTTTATTAATTATTATTATTATATGGATAAGACACAAATAGTAGTCATTTTCATTACCATCATGTGGAAACTAGTTTTGTTCATTGTCGGATTCTTTAAAATTTTGGTAGAAAATAGACATAAAGGAAAAAAACAAGCTTACAACAACATCTGAGTTCAATTCGACACAACTACTTGGGAAAAACAAAAATAATCATATATTGACGTACAGTTCAAAGACATATCTATAACCTAGGTTACATTTTGGGAAATACTTTAGGACATAGTTTCGTTCAATTTTTTTTATTACATAGAAACTGTTGAGGCCAAGATAGATTTATTTTGCTTCATTTTTTTAATTTAGTATGGTTAGTTTTAATAGAATTTATTTGGGTTCGAAAACACACGTGCTCTCTTATTTCCACATTTGTAAGGAAACTGTCTTTCCATTGTTTCTTTTTGTGGGTAGGCTCTTTCTGACCACCACATCACATGCACCAACATCGACATTTCCTCAATCATCTCTGTCTTTTCTTTTCTTTTTTGCTATTTAAGTGAAAATCTATGATTTACCAAGCTTCCTTCATTTACAAAAAAAAAACACAAAAAACATTGTAAAATAGACAATAAATATTTTCGATGCATATTGCATATATAGAAATTTACAATAACCCAATTTTGTTCATTAACCTTTATATATTCTCATATACATTATGTGGCATAAATTAATTAAATAGTTTTCATTTTTATTCAAGTGGTGGTGTGAAAAAGCTCTTTACCCACCATCTCTCTATACACTATACCAAACAATTCTTTCTCCTTTTTTATTAATTTTTTTTTTTTGAAAAGGTAACTTTTAGGCACTACAAATTAACACCACTCCCTCTGCTTATCCCTCAAATCCTCATCCAAAGCCTCTCTCATAACAACAATATCACTTACAAGAAAATCTTCATATATGGCAACTGTTGTATATCAATCTTATTTTGAGTCTCAACACTTTGAGCCAAGAGCTTTAAGACTCAGACTCTCTTCTCCTAATAATCCTCACTTATCCACATCTCTCACTACACAAGACAACACTGTTGCTGTTAATGCAGCCACCTTGTCCCCATCAGTTCCTACCTCGGGCTCTAACTCAAACTCTGGTAGTTGGAGCTTTCTTGAGTCCCTTTCAAACTCAAGCTCTAGTGATAACGAGAAGAAGACATTATCACCATATAAGTCTCCTTCTTCTCGTAGAACTCTCAGTGATGAGAGCTTAGCATTGTGCACTGAAAGCCTTGGGAGCGAGACGGGCTCTGATATCATTCATGAAGATTTATTCTCCATGTCATACGAATTACAAACAATGGAAACTAAGATTACGTCGACGACAACACGACAAAGTAGGAAGAGAAATGTAGTTGCTTCACTTCCACCTCCTTTAACAAGTATGAGAGGTTCTGATTCCATTCAAGTCAAGTCCCACCGTGAAAATGGAAGATTGGTAATGACAGCTACGAAACCTCCTCCACGTAATCGGTGCCTTCAAGACCGAAGCAATGGCTGCGTTAAACTCGCGATCTTGATTGATTCTAATGACCACAACAAGACAGAGATCAAAGAAGAAGAAGAAACATTCGAGGTAGAAAGAGATAACGAAGAAGAAATTCAAGAACACGAGGGAGAAGAAGAAATCGAAGTCATGGAGGTTGAGAAAGTTCAAAGATCAAGAAGATGTGTTGAAGGAGGTCAAGAAAACAGAGGATTTCTAAACTGGGAATCTCTCTGTGTTGCCACTTCCTAAAAAGGAATTATTCTTCTTCTCCTTTCCTCATGATATGTAATCACAGTTTGACACTCTTTTTTTTTTGTTTTCTGCATTTTGATTTCGTTTTTGTATAAATAACAATGTGTTTCGGACTTCCGACAAAGTCCTTGATTGTTAATTATAATACGCAAATATTTGAGTTTGTGTTTACCTGTTAAAATATTATGTTATATTATTAAAGTAAAACTATTAATATTCTATTAACTTTTTTTGTAAATTACATGAACAATTAATTCTATGTGTAAAAATTAGAGAAGAAATGGGCGTGGAACGCAGAAGCGATTTGAGTGTGGAGGTTGGGTTTAGGACAATTTTTACCACGAAGATGCCTTTGTTATGGCAAGTCAGGAACACACATCACTTCTTTGTCTATTTCTTGTTAAATTTCCACGTTTTTTTCATTATCAAATCATATCTCCCAAGACTTAGTATTTTGTTCAATTATAGACTACAGTTGGTTCATTTTTTTTATGATAATGTTTCGTCTTATTAATTTCCACATTTTCTACATCATTTTAAGCATTCACTTTCATAACAGTTAACCATATATATATATGGATGATGTGAATATAGGTTTCGGGGTAAATTTTTTACTACAGATGTTTTGTATTGGTTGCACTTGTGTAATATTGATCAATTTTATTTTTTCAACATTAAACAGTCGTAGATATTATTGAGAAAAATAATTGTAGGTTTATAATGTAAAACTGTATCAAATGCGCAATGTCAAGTGAAAATAAAAAATCGAGTTTGGAGTTCTAACCATCTGACTGATCTCAAACATATATGTATATATTTTTTTTTATAAAATATAAATTAATTTTAATGTGAAAATACTATATTATATGGAAATAGAAGAATAATGTAATATATAGAGAAGAGACTATAATACAAAGAAAGAAGAAAAAAATAGAGATGGAACTATTGTTCCGTACAACAACGACAACGTCATATATGCTAAAAGCTTTCCGAGTCTCCGCCTTTGATTCCCTCAACCTCTCTTTAGCCCCACCGAAAATTAACTTTTAGTTCATGAAATAAATTCTATAAATACGCTAACTTTTTTAAAAAATATTCTTTATTTTTACCTGTCAGGATTTAAAACTAGCTTCTTATAACAAGCTATATATAATTATATTTATAAGAAAAATAAATATAAGTGGTAGAACTATCACTTAACTCATAGAGAGAGGAGGTGTTTTCATTTATAACTATTAAATATTAAGGGGAAAAATAATTATCAGAAATGAATCATACTTATTTCGATCAGAAAATAACGTAATAAAACAATGATATATACTAATTAGACATCCAGAAAAATAGTATTTAAAGTTATGAATATAAGTAACGTCAACATATAATTTTTTTATTAACATAATAATAGGTTTTGAAAAGTTTAGTTATATGATAAGTTGATCAGATGCTGACCATTGCAAGTATCAATGGATTTTAATTAGTTGATTGTCCATTATATAGTATTGACCAAATTATAATTTCTCAAGTTGTATTCTTATGGACTAATGTAAAAATAATCAAATATGTAGAACCACAGCTTTTTCATAAAAGTTACATAATTGTTTTTTCTTTTTTTCTCCTTCAACGAACTCCTTTTCTACTTTTTTGTATATATATATCCATATTATATTATATTAACTTTTATATACTATGGTTAACATTTAACAAAATGTTACAAAGATCAATTCTATCTTATATACTAGTTATTTAACAAAAAAATTTTGCATAGTTTATCTTAATTGTTTTCCATGCTTTGTTACATCAAATCAAAACTTAAAATGTAGTGAATGCCACGGCCACGTAACGAAATTTTAAATATTTTTATGATGACTAATACTCCTTTCTTATACATTAAAAATTGAGACTATATATATAAGGACTTTACCCAACACCTAATATCATTATTTTAACCTAATTTTAGTGGGGCTTTGAATTTGATGTATACGTAAGATCCTTTTCACGTTTCTTTTTCGACAAAGTAGTTTGCATGGATCTGTGTCTATCCATTTACTTGTTTTATTTTATGTTTAAACTCGACAGAAGATGAAAACCAAGAAACGTTACATATTAATCCGTTAATATTTTTGTATAAACATTTTTAAACTAACTAATTAGTGATATATATGAGATTTGTAGTCTAATAACAACCAAGAAAATTGATTCTCACAACATATACATATTTGGACAAAGAATACAATATATTTAGCAAAATTCATTTAAAAATTACATCAAAGTTCATGGCATGTCCTATTCCCACCCCTTTTAAACGATCGATCTAATCCATTAGCTCTTATCAACTTGGTCTTATATTAACCATAATTAAAAACAAATTTTAGTTTAAATGATTCATGACGTAATCCTTTAATTATTTGGTTTGTTTCAATTAGGTCATACCTTCTAATATATACAACAATTTAAAAGCAACAATGTGGAAAATTAAAAGAAGAAAATAAATTAAATCACACAAAGTAGAATAGGGTGTTTTCTTGGTGGCTAAGAAGAGCAAAAAGGATTGGTGAGTGATGTAAACATTAATGTGGAACGTCTAAGTGTTTATGCCCATTATACTTCTCACCAAATTACACATTTGCCATTCTAATCTTTATTTCTTTCAAATTAAAACAATGAAATAAATATGTAATTTTAATAGTATTCTTTTAAGAAATGGTGGGATGCCTTTTGTTTCTTTATGTTGTCGCTCTCTTTGACCGGAAAATTTATTAAATTAATTAATTTAGTTAATGACTTTAATTAGTGTAACATCACATAAAATGTTTTGTATTGGAGTGTAAAATGGCGACACAACCAAGTCGTTTCAACTCTATTGGTCGACTCTTGTCCTACTTACATGTTTTGTATATCAATTGGAAACGTGTGCATGGTTTAATACATATATCGATATATATATCTTATATTATAATGATTAATAAGTAACGTAAACACTGGCGGATCTAAGTTACAAATGGGGGTAGCATTTGCCACCCTCAAATTTTAAAAATTCATCTATTTTCTTAAAGATTTATAATAATGCACCTTTTAAAATTTTCAAAAATTAACCTAAACTTTTAAATATTTGTATTATTGCACCTCCTAAAATTTTAGTCTAAATCCGCCCCTGAACGTAATTTCAATAAACTAGGGTCCCCATCACAATAAACTAGGGTCCCCATCACAACGCATACACTTCACACCTATATTTTTTCAAATCATTTGTAGTTTTATGAAATGATTTTGGATAATGCAATGCAAAATTCGTAGGACCCAATCAGATTTCAATATTTGAGTTGTGACTATCCACGTGAACTAAAAATATTCGTTAGCTTCTACGAATACTTCATATTATTTGATTAAATACGAAACAGTTTCAGCCTTTTTATATGAACCCTTATTTTTCTTGTAGCTTATTGCGTATATATTTTGAACTGCATGGTAAACTTATACTCATACATAGGTAATATTTTGAAGGTTAAATTGGTTATAAATTTACATGAAAACGATGTCCTTAAACATAAGTATCCAAACATTGATAAATACTTTGTTTCAATATATAATGGTTTGTCAATTGTGATGAAAAATAAACAAAATATAAAGAACAGAAATCAAAAACAAAAGCTGTAAAAATAAAAAACGAAAGTGGCAAAGAAAAGGAGTGTGTCGATCGCCATATATCTTTCATATCATTAAGAAAGGGACTTGTCGAGAACGTACATAAAACGCAAAAATCACATGTCCTTCTCTTTTCTTTATATTTTGGGAATATATAAGTTTATCTATAAATGGTCAATACTTCAATTAAAATGGTCCAAATACTAAAGAAAAGAAGAGGAAAGCACAGAATATCAATAAATTAAAAAGCAAGAAGATCTTATGTTTCTTTGATTTTTCTTCTTCTGAATTTTGCTCAGCTTTTTTTAGTTGGAGAGCCCACCATCAAACCAAACACTCTATATATTAATCAACTGAAATTTTGAATTAAACACTTATGTTTTATTTTCTTTTGGAGAGTCCATTTGTATATGTGATCCTTACATTTTAAGTAATTATGATATTTGTATACTTCCATTATTGAAAAGAAGTGAAGAACTATTGTTAAATGTAGTTAATTTTTTTTTAAAATGGATTTAATTTGAATAAATGTCTACTCGGAACCAAGCTAAGTGCCTTTTGGTGAAGGGACATGAGTTAGAATTCTCTTAGGAGAAAAATATTTTCCAAGGATTAAAACTAAAGGTTGACTTCGGGCCCCATAAAAATTTGAGTTTAGATCCAAATTTTGAACTATAAAAAACAAACTAGTATATATTTTCTTGTAAATTTGAATAACTATTTCAAACATAAAAACAAATTGCAAATGCAACAACTCCTTCTCCTATTTTTTTTTTTATGTTAACCTTTTCGATTTTACTTATTTAATTTAAGATATTTAGAATTTAACAAAAAAATCAAATAAGATACAAGTTAGAATAGAAAAATGCAAATAAATATAAGACGCAAGTCAGAATTAAGTCATTTGGTTAGTGGATTCTTATCTTAATTATTTTTTGGGGCAAATCTGATCTAAATGATTTTTTTAAAAATCTGAGTATTTCATATTTCTCATGAAGTTTTACCCTAAAATTTTTCCCTGATGAGTATTTCATATTTGGCTTGCAGTAACATTTTTCAAAAATCTGTAACTATGAAATTATTGTGTCGGAATTGAAAGATGTTTGTTTTTTTCTTCATATAAATGGAATAAAATTCTATACAGTCTTCCACACATTTCCTCATATTATTGGGTCCAAAGTTCCATGAAGCATTCATGCAAATTTTCAAAACATAACTTTTGAACACAATGTAATATCAACTACAAACATCATGTATAAGATTATGCTAAACTAAGCGTTCGTCGACCGGTAAAAGCGACTCTAACACCTAACCGATAAATCGGGGATTAACTAAAGAGTACTCGCAGTTGTTCTCTCCAAATTATAAACCAAAAAAAATCTAGTTACAGTAAGAGCTAAGTTGGATGGTTGATGCGATCTTTAAGTCAGATTTAAAGATACTATATAACAATATTAATAATACTATGAACCGTTTAAGACCTATCTACATATATCAAATATCATAATAGTGTTGCAAAATGACCCCACCAAAAATAAAAAAAGAACAAAATAGAGTAATTTGTGGGTTAACATAAGAAAGAAACATACAGTTCATCTCTTAAGCTGTTCACAATTCTTTATGGGCTGATAATGGAGTCTTTCCTCCTGCACCACCGTGACGCATATTCTCTGCACACAATTTTACAATAAAGAAAACATGTTTTAAAATTCAAAAACATTTGCTTTGGATAAAATTTTTTTTAAAAAAACACTTGCCTCGATGCATCTCAAGCTCTTCATAGAGTTCTTCTTCCCACTTACGACGTATCTCTGAAAAACTGAGGATGTATTCAAAGAAGAAACCATCAACATTAAAGGAACAAAGAAAACCAAACTTAGGCTTTTAAACCAGTATGTAGAGATAGTCAGATAACTAACCAACGGCTATTTGTTGTTCCCTTCTTGGTCGACTCGTTCACTTGACTTGGTTCTGTTCCTCGCTGCATCAATCTGCTTGTGTCCAGTGTACGTTTAGAACTTTTGAGCGGACTGGGTATAGCATCACTGATTGCTGAGAGTCGTCTGCTCGGAAGTCGTTTAGGTGATTTGCTTATAGTTGGTAGCTTTGGTAAATTGTAGCTATTGGTGTCTCCATGTCCACTTTGCAGTGTTCCTGGATTCATGGCATTATGGAATTCTTCGAGCAAGGGGGTCTGCAACCTTTTTAGATCTTGAGCCTTGACAACAGAAAAAACAAACAAATGACCAAGATTCAAACAAACCAGAGTCCATTGTTACCAAGTTTATGACCCTGTAGTAGCTCAAAAGTTTCGAATTTTTCTATTTAACAGACTAGCAGATATGTTGAAGTCTAAGTTTAATAAATGAATCTGAGAAAACATGAATTATGCATAGTATTAACTGATTTCTCACTCAAATACTACAAAGAAGGCCTTACCTTCTCATCCAAAAATGATTTTATTTTCAACTCTGTGGCTTTATAATCGTCCTCTGCAATAGAAGAGCCACCAGCAAATGTTAAGCTGGTTTCCTCATCACACGGAACCTCAGATTTGAGTTCAGCAGCTTGGTAGGAAAGCAGGTTAGATTTGCTTCTAAGCATTTCTGGACTTTCATCAAACTTGCAAGACCAGTTATCCGTGGAATCACTCGTGGGATTAAAACTCTGTTGGAAGTCAAAAAAAGTTTGTTGCCATTGTCAGTATAACTCAAACCAGAAGACTATTTGAAAATCTGGAAGATAGATTTATCACTTTGTTTAAATCGTTAGATTGTGACAAAACATTGTTTCTGACTGATGCAATGTTGCAGAGATCATCCATATCGGTCTGACAAATATCATCACAGTCGCCATCTCGCCAACAGAATCCTGAGTTATTTGATTTTTCTGGTTGTATAATGGAACTCCTCAAGCTTCCCAGTTCACAGACATCCTTCAAGCCTGAACAGGTTGACCTCCTCATCAAAGAGTTTATTCTGGAACGATAGGAAAAGTGAGACAAGAATTAAGAGATCAAAATCATTGATTGTAAGAAAATATTAAACTAGAGCGAAAAAACTTACGAACTACGAACATGCATTCCTTGTGTGGTTATTGAGTTTCCGCATTCCTGATATATTTGAAAGGAGGTCAAGGTCTGAAGAATCAGAACAAAGTTGACTACATAATGTACTAACCATACCGTAAGAGAATTACGGAAACCTGAATGAGATTCCCGATGCTCTCCAGTGACAAACGGGTGCTGCAAATGTTAAGCAGATGTCAGCACTACAAGAAACAAAAGTAATTTTGTGTTGTGCCTTGGGAGTAAGAACCACTTTCACAGATAGAAATGAATAAGATGTAAGATTCACAACACCTGAAGCAATTCGGATGCAGAGAGTCTCAAGCTTGGTTCCCTGCAGATGTAATAAATACGACAATATAAATAAGTGCTCTCTTGAAATGGAAAGGTCGACATTGGTCTTTACATGAGATACTTCTAAATAAAAGACAGAAACAAACTGGGAAAAAAAGACTTATGACTTACTGGTGTAAGCATTTCAATAGAAAGTCTTTAGCCTCTGGTGATAGGTCTTCTGGAATTGGAGGATGAGCTTTTGTTTTACCAATATGTAGAACAGCGGCAAACTGGAACAAAAAAAACTTATTGTTCTTCTTAGGTTTCTAAAATAAAAGAAAGCTCAGTGTATTGAAAAGCATTTGCATCAAAAATATTGGAAAGTGTCCTTCACCCAGTGGTTCTGTTTACCTGCTGATACTGCTCGCTCCATGGAGGCTTCCCCGTAGCCATCTCAATAACCGTGCACCCAACACTCCATATATCAGCAGAGCTTCAGAATTAGGAAAAAGGTCAGGATGAAAGTTGCAATACACAGGGAAAAACAGATTAGGACCTGTTCCTACTACCCAGAACAGATACAATGATATTATCTATTATCTTATGAAAAGTTAGAAGCTAAAGAAGGTGTAAAAAGATGGGGAGAGAAGAAGATAACTAGAAGGGTGTTCTAAAAATACTTACAAGCTATGACCAGTCTGAAGTATGACTTCAGGAGCCATCCAATACGGCGTTCCCTTCATAGATTTTGCACCATTTACAGTAGCCTAGAAGCACACATCACAAGTTTAAGCTCTAATGAAGAGAGAGGAAACATATTAAAATATGATCGAAGAGAAAGAGAAGCGCAATCATACTAGCTCTACAACTTTCTTGGAAGCACCAAAATCTGCCAGTCTGATGCACCCTTTGTTATCGACCAAAATATTTGCCCCCTAAGAGAATGTAACAAGGGTTATAAAGGAAATTAGCTACATCATATGTTGGAAAGAAGAAAGTACCTTGATATCTCTATGCATAATCCCATTTTTGTGAAGATACTCCAAACCCAGCAACAGCTGCTTTGTGTACATTATAATCACCTATTTAAAAAAGATTAGCACACCATTCATCGCCTGTGATGCTCAAACACCAGGTCTAGCAAAGTTGAGGTATAGTCAGAACTTACTGGCTCAGGAAAAGATCCAAACTTTTCCAACAAAGATGATATTGATCCACCAGGAACAAATTCCATTAATATATTCAACGAATCACTTTCTCTTACAGTACCCAAGTATCTCTGAAAAAATCAAAGATAAATAGGCGAACGCATCAGGAAAGAACAGGCATTAAAAATGACTAGATAAATTTGGCAACTCACAACTATGTTTGGATGTGAAAGATTCTTAAGAAGGTTTACTTCTTCTTCTAGCTCTCGGATGTGACCCTAAAACAAGGATTCAAGCGTTGGATAAAAAAAACAATTGTTACCAACATGGGAATATATATATATATATCGAAGATGGAAATTTAACACAGGACTGAACCATAAATCGAAAAGATGAGAGTAGCATAGTGATGGAAACTCTCACCTGAGTCTTCTCCTTTGAAGCACTATTTGGAGCGACTAAAACCTAAAATAAATAAAATAACGATCACAAATCAGCACAATAATCAGAAAAAATAGCAACTGAAGGTAAGTAGAAGTAATAATTTTCAAAATCAACCTGTTTAATGGCAAGAAGTTCGCCGGAATCAAGGTTCATTCCCATGTAAACCCTCCCAAAAGCACCAGAACCGATTAATTCCCCTTTCCTCCACCGAATCGACGGTGCTTCTTCTTTTCTAGGAGCAGGAAGACCTGGAGGCGGCTTAGTGAAGAGGCCGATGCGAGAGCTACGGATACTGGAGTTAATCTTCCCGACAAATCCGCTAAGACCTCCACCACTACTACCATCGTCTCCGGCCAAAGATGATCGGAAAACTAAGGATCGGCGAACCGATCCGAGCATATCCTGCATTTGGAAAGCCGAAGTGGTTCGTTGCGGCTGATGACTATAGAGAGATCAGTGAAGATTACTCATTGCTTCGTAATTTGTGGATTTAGGAAATTTCGAGGGAAAGAGAAACTCGATCTGTTTTCAAAATTAAAAGGCAAAGCCCTTTAGTGAATTTCCCATTCTACCCCTTCAAAAATTCTCAGTCCTTATTGGGCCTTAGTTATTGGGCCCTTCGCATGAAGTCCGCACGTGTCTCTTACACAGATGATGACATGTGGATCGTTGAATAATTTTGTCTAGCTCAGCGACAAAAATATTTTAAAATGAGAATTAAATAACAGTAATAAACAAAAATTGTTCTTGATATAATAATATTGGACGAATGTTGCGTGACATAGCTAGAAAACATTTATTGAAATCTCAAAAGAGGAAGAAACAAACAGAGAACATGAAGATTGTGAAATAATTAACGAGACCAATACTAATAGTGAAGCCATTTGAATGATCATCCTTGGTTGCTGTAGAATAGCTTCCCCCAGTTGTATTGGTAGTAAGAACCACAACGATCCAATCATTTTCTTTACCAACTCCCATCCCTGTATACTTGGAATCATTCAAACTCAATGAGTATTGCGTCTTGGTGAAGTTTGTGAGGACAAGGTTTGGATCTAAGCGAGGAACACATGCAGGCATAATGGAGCCGTCTCTTGTGTCAGAGACGTTTAAGTTGCATTTGGCTAGAATCTTAGGGTAGTCTGCGAACTGTGGCTCGGTTCCAGGTACAGTGGCTGAGCCAGTGTCGTTAGTGCAAGGCTTGTTCTTGAATTGGTCAGCGATTTCGTTGGCTAGACAATTTGCGTTTTTGTTCTTGTTTAAGGTTGTTAGATTCAATGATGTTCTGTAGCTGTTGATGCCTGTGAAAAGAGTGTCCTCTTCATCTGCAACCTCAAAAACTCTGATTAAAGTCTATGTAGTTAAACTAGTAAACACTCTTGTCTTATTTTTGTAATATAAAGAAGAGTATAGGTGTAACTAAAGCAGATCAACATATTATAACTTTTTCAAGATCGAGATCTACAAGTGAACAAATCCTATAGGTTTCAGACAAGATCTAAGATCGTAACCAGACACTGTGAATATCCAATTAATCAGAAGATTTGTAAGGAGAGAATATCTCAAGAACAAGAAAATAATGGAAGATAGAGAGAGTGAGAAAGTTACCAATGTCGCCAAGGACATGACCATTTTGGAAGAGAATAGTGATGATGAAGATAAGGAGAAGAAGTAGAAGCTTGTGAATCGCCATTGAAACTGGTCTAAGAGCTCTTTCTAATGATATATTTTCTGGCTATGTCTTTTATTTATTGATAAAATAGAGTGAGAAATGGTCACTTCGCCTTTACTCTTTGAGAGTTATTTGATTCTGTTCTGTTGTGCTTTTCTTGTCCGCTTGATTTTGACACTGCGTCGACAATTTAAGGCATTATTAAACTACCTTCGCCTTGTCCCTCTCATCCATACGGCGTCGTTTTCAAAAATCATAGGTTTAACAGGATTAAGCCATTGCAAAAGGCAAGATCTGGATTTGATGTTATAAAACTGAGTAAAGTTCTACAATTCAATGATTAACTGATTTGTTATTACAAAACATCTACCATAAGAACCAAGATCTGATCAACAAAACAAATTGAAGTATCAAACTCACTTACTCCATAACAGCAACTCCACCTACAGCTACGATCTTAGCTATGATTTCAGTAGCTTCTTCTTTTGTAACTCCTTGTTTAAGCACAGCCGGAACTTTCTCCACAAGCTCTTTAGCCTCCTTCAAACCCAAACTTGTGAATGTTCTCACTTCTTTTATCACTTTGATCTTAGCAGCTGCATCAAACTTCTCCAACTTCACATCAAAAGTCGTCTTCTCTTTCTTCTCCTCTGCTTTTCCTGTTCCAGTATCTTGTTTTGCTCCAATATTCATGCCTCCCCCTGAAACCATCTGTTGTTTTGGAAGCCTAAGGTGTTCATTGAGTGCAGGACCAATTTGTTTTCGTTCTTCTGGAGATAATGCAGCTATACGCTCAGCTAGCTCCATGATTTTGTTTGAAGGTTGAGGTCTAGGACCATATGGATCATAAACTGATGGGTATTTGTACTTCTTAGGTTTAGCTTTCGATACAGAATCTTGCTGCAAGAAACGCACTTGCACATACAAGATTGCTTTCGGTTGGCATTGGCGAGACTGAAAGTTTCTGACAAGTGAAATAAGCTTCATGACTATGTTCTTCAGTTACCAAACAAACATCAACCAAAGATTACTTCATGTGACCAAAAAACTAAGTGTTCTCTGTCTCTATATCTTCACAGGAAAACAACAGTGAACTCTCCTGTGTTACAGAACGAGAGTAATTAGGCAATTATCTGATGAAATGAGTGCTCAATAACAGATTGATAATGTATCAATTTAGGCACAAACTCAAAGGTTTATTATTTGTATATGAAATGGATAAATCATGTTTTTACAAGATCAGTGTAGCAATGGTGAATTACAAAGATCAGTTCGGAAGTAAGAAGAGATTCAGAGTCAATGGCACTAGGACCAAAAGTAACTCCAATCGAATTAATAAATCGTATCAGATTCTAAAGTCTTAAAACAAAAGTGATCCAAATCTTAATTCTCAGTGATCCATCCCCAAAGATCAAAACCCTAGCAAGTTCGCAAGTTGTCACAGTTCCGAAATCAATCAATGGAATCCATGAATTATAAGCCTATGATCTGAAAATGACAGTTATCAGACCGGAGAATAAGATAAGAAGGAGGGATAAAGCTTACCTCCGGCGACACGAACGGCAAGCTTTGCCGGGTCTGAGTTGATGATGCAGTGAAAGACGGAGACGAGTCGCGAAAGGGTTTAGGGTGACTCTGAATCTCTCCTCTATTTGGGCTCCAAAGTACTTCTTCTTATGGGCTTAGGCCTATAAGGATCACATAAACAAAATTTACAACATAAATTGGTAATTTAAGCCCAATAAGATCTCTTCAACAAGTTTCTCTCCAAGGTTAGAAATTGATTTGTTAGGAACGTTTAAAACTTTTCCGTTTGGTGGAAAACGAATCAAACTACACGCTGTTTAAATGCCTTTGGAAGAGTGCACACGCGTGTAAATTTGTCAAATTTTGGTTTAAACTGGTTCATCTCGACTTCTTTCGAAAACATCAAATTGTGAAAAATACATTCACTTCTTGAACAAGTAAAAAATGTGTGCACAATACATTCAAATGAGTTCTTTAACTCCTTTTCCAAAAAAATACTTGTTCTAAGACCTGCATGAATCTTGACAAGTTACGACAAAACTATAGACAACACCGAGAATCTAAATTAGATAATTCAGCAGCCAACGTGGTAGCGGACTGAGCGACTCCAATTTGCAAACAAGGTTTAAAGTACACATCAGTGTTCCAGCTTCTGCCAAAAAAAAACTTCAAGAAACATTGTTGGGCTCTCTGAAATTACAAAAAAGAGAATCAATATTAGAATAGCTAATACTATGTGATGACAAAACTTGATGGCATTAGGAACTCTTACTATTTGGTTTTGGTTTTGCTCCATTTTTCAATAGCTTTATACCAGTCCCATTGGAAAAAGAGAGCTATTAATCTTATGGGCCCTGCAGTTATAACTTCAAGAAAAGCAAGCCAAAATGATATCTGAGGGGACATGCCGGTTGTCGCAAGAGACAGTAAGAATCCTTCAAAGTTGCATGCCACAGTGAACTTTCCTGCTTTGATGCCATTCATAGCTTTTTGGGCTACTTGTTCAGTTTTCATTGAACCAGAGGACGCAGCTATTATGGCAGTTACCTCAGGTCTACTCTTCTGTTCTGAGAAAGCAAATAAACTTATATCTTCATAGTATACACCAAGGAAGTCAGAACATGAGTCTATAAAGAGTTTACTTCACTCTCAGAGATACAAAAATAAGCCTTTTAATGAAATTGTTAGATGCTATTGGAAGATAACTACATCTCCTTGTGCATCCATTATTCAGATTAGATAAGGGACATAGCATCTATTTTATAATAACACACTAGATCAATATTGTCTACATATCTCCTAACCATATAAATACAGCCTTATGTAGTACGTGTTCAGTCTCCAGCTTCTCTTATGCATTTATTGTTAACAAAAGGAAACTCATCAGTATCAATACCTAATCCTAGCTACTTTCATGTAGGGTATGCATATACTCTTAAAAACATTAAAGCTTCTGGTGGTATATGTTTTTTTTTTTACCTTCTTCAAAGCCAGGGGTATCAGTATCAGGTGGGAAAACAAGAGTGACATGAATGTCATCAGCAATAACTTCTTGCTGTAATGCTTGTGCTAAACCCTGAAGACCAAACTTGCTTGCTGAATATGCAGCATAACCATATATACCCACCTGCAAAAAACATTCATATAACATCCTTCATCATTAGCCATTACATGAGTTCAGTCACATGATGATTACAATTTCACCAATTGTGAATGTTTACGAAGATGAACCTGACCGGCTTGAGATGAGATGAGAGTAATGGAGGCAGGTCCATGATCTTTCCTTGTTTTCATGGCGGGTAATGCAGCTTTAATTACATTGAAGCTACCTATAAGATTCACATCAATGGTGAATTTAACATCCTCTGGACTATGATTCACAAGCTCCTTCGCCGTAAACACACCTTGATTAACAATCAACACATCTATCGGTCCTGATTCTTCAATCGCCTTTGATACGGCGTCGTAATCTCGAACGTCAGCGGAGAATGTGGCGACTTCGACACCAGTAGCGAGCTTGATGGATTGCTTAGCTTCCTCGAGCTTTCCGGAGGATCGAGCGAGGATAGAGACGCGAGCGCCTTCTGAAGCAGCGCGTTGGGCGAGAGCAAGACCAATGCCGCTAGATCCACCGGTGACGAAGACGTGACGGGACTTGATTGGGATCCTGATGGGACGAGGACGTACAATTAGGGCTAAGATAGCGAGAAGTGATAGTGGAATAAGTAGAATGAGGAAGTAAAGGAAGAGATGATAGATTTCCGCCGCCATTGTTCTCGTGACACAAGTCAAAGCTCTCTCTCGGCGACGTTGATGTGAAAAGCTCCGTCACTCATTCACCTCAGAAATAAACAAAATCAAACAACGAGATAACCACCGAACTAAATATTCGGTTAATGGATTATTTATCTAAACCGGCCGCTTGTTGCCAGTATGTTTCATAAATTGGTTTATAATCAATGATGTAATCAAATAAAAAAATACAATAATATATCACGAATTTGGTGAAAGAGATATACATATTATTATTATATTTTTGTGAAAATTATTTTAAAAATTTCTGAAATTACTTTTCACAAGAGAATGTGACAACGTGTGTTAGAGTTTCTACGGTGCAACTTGTAAGAAACATATTTTGAGTTAATAATTTCATATATTGGTGGTTAGTCTTATTCGACAATGAATATTAGTTTCTTTAAAAAAATACAGCTAGTTGACAGAAAATATACAGCTCTGCTGCATATAAATGTCAAAAAATTATGATTTATGTTTCCATGAAAAAGAATATACATATTGTTTATTGTAAAGAAATTAAATGTATTAATATAATAATAAAACAGAAAGGAAAAGAAAGAAAAGAGTGATGGGCATGTTGGCATGTGGGTGTGTGAGTCTGTGACAGTTTTTTTTCCTCTTCAGATCTGACTTTTGTCTATTCAAACATTGTTGCCAACATAACTATAACTCTGTAAATGTTTGGTCCCAACGAGATTAGTTGGTTCTAGACTCACTTGTAAGATTTTCCAATCTCACATGGGACTTGTCATGATCTAGATTAATTTCCATTGAATATTTTACTGATTTTATCATCTATTACTAATTTAAATAGAGAAAATAATATGACAATTGCATAAAATCACACCAAGTTCCTTTAGCTTGATGATTACTCCAGTTATTATTATTTGATGATTTTACAAACATTATAATTTATAAATATCAATAATCAATTATATATAAATAATATATGAATTAATAACACAAATACATGTCTTGATTGACTAAGTGAAGAGAGATGCTGCATCTCTGTAGGTTCTTCTTATGTTAGTAGAAGCATGATGAATAGAGATGTTTTCTTGGTTGTTGTTGTTGAGAGTTATGGAGTTGTTGTTGTCATGAACATGATGAGGATATTGTTGCTTGGGAATGAAGGAACTGAGTCTTCCTTGTTTCTTCTGATGAGAATAATTATGTTTCTTTCTTGGTTGAGAACATTTTGGGATGAACACTCCTGTTCCTTTGCTCTCTCTTAAGTTATAATTCATCTGTTCATGGTACATCATATATGGTGTTGCTGACTGGTAATTTCCTCTAAACACATCCTGTTATGATTTCAAACATCAATATCACAACTAACCACTAATCAAGAGAAAAGAGAGAGACTTAAATTAGGACAAACCTGGAAAGAGACAGAAGAGGAAAGTGAAATAGGGTTTTGTTCATCATCATCTGTGATTAAGAGATTGATTTGTTTGCTCATATCTGCAAAGAAAACATCATCATCAAGCTCAAGATCCATAGCAACTTCCATGGCCATATATCTTATCCTTCAACTACTCTTACTTAGCCTTTTTGTTGTCTATATTTGTAAAATAATTTGTTCAAGTGGAGTTGTGAGAGGGAATGTTCAAAGAGTGGCATAAATAGGCAAGAGAATAGGGTTAAGAGAGAGGGAGGTGCATGTGGGAGAGTGGGACCAAAGTAAGGATTAAAGAAATGTTATCTAATCTGTCAAAAAAAAAGTAAGTCCCTACACACAAATTGATTATGAAGGAATTGGTTTTGTGCAATGATGTTTTGCATATACTACTTGCAAATCTTATAAAAAATATCACAACTCACAACAAGAACAAAACACACATATCTATCTCAATTATATATATTTTCCAGTACACATAATAATAACTTTATTAATATGTTATATTTCATCTATAAAACCCATCCCTCTCACTCTCTAAATCAAAATTCCTTTTATTGTATGGCTCAAAGTTCATAGTTTCAGTTATTTGCACTAGAGATGGAACTCCTAACTACCTTATCCATTGACTTTATAATTAGTTTCTTAGCCAATCCCATCAGAAAATATAAAAAAGTATATAATCAATTTTCCAATGTTTATTCATAAAATGAATTAAAAATCTTCTTTTTTATAATTAGTTTTCATTGATATTGCAAACATACTAGTCTTAATATTTTTATAACAATTAACAAGATTCGGCAATTTGCATATACATAATAACATTACATTGAAAAACGAGAGCACATGACACGATGGTGTGTGTGACCTATGCATATACCAAACTATATAGAACTGTGGGGTCACCTTTGATATGGTTTAACTATTTATCGACATTCAACATGTTTTGAGAATAAAATCGGAACCTTTATTTAGCTTTTGTATGAAAATATACGTTGATTTTTTCGTTGTTAGCCTCACGAAGAACATATATAATTAAATGTTCAACCTCGCGTCAACGAATAATCATTGACCTAGCTAATCTTAAACATGTCGGTTGTCGAACTATTAACTAGTGTAATACTTCTTTTTGTCTATCTTATACACTAATAATTCAAATGACTCTTAAGAAACATAACCTAATGTTTCGATTATGTAACAATTAGTATTACAAATATTGGCCAGTGATAGTCTAGTGGACGATTGAGGAAATGGACATTAGGAATATAGATTTTTGGAGATATGAAGAAAGAAGAAAACAAAGAAGAATCTATCTCTATGATTTGATTTGGTCGGAGTCTTGTACATACTCTTTTATGGAAGTGGGGTCACACACCGGTCAAGTTGGTTATTTTTAACTACGACTCTTAAGTCAAGAAGATCTTATTAGTTTTGTTCTCCATTTCTTTATTACACAATATTTTTATTACAATATATATTCCAAACATTTTTAAATAAATTCATTGCCTTTTGTTAGGGATAATTATCTCTTAAATATATATTGAGAGGAGAAGACAACTTCTCAACAATATCTATGACACTAAATCGTTCGTGTGAAGTCGAACTAGGGTTACTTGATTCTAACTCAAAGGTCATAACTCAAAACTAGTGTAAGTATAATAAATACTCTGAGAAAAACTTATCCAAATTTGGATGTGTTTTCATCGTTTACATCCACATAAATATTTAAAAGGCCAAAAATTCGAAGACCACAAGGTTTTGTAAAGATAAAAGCTAAGCTATGCTACACTTCCAACTTGCAAACTTACCGGGACAAGGCACGAAAAATCAAACTCAAACCAATTTGAACCGAACTAAACCAAATTTGAGATCCAAGCGAACTAAAGCTATAATGAGATGAAAGTAAATAATTTGAGAAGAGAATCTACAATGAGAGATTCTATCATCACGAGCTTTGGGTAAGGCTCATGTCATGTCACACTCACCGACTTGGGGACTTTTTTTGGCTTCCACCGACTTGTCTTTTCCTGATGAATCATAATGACTCTATTCACTCAGATAATTTAAGTATTCGGAAAATAAAACCTAAAACTTATCCATATAAAGAAAAAAGATATTCTTCAGTAACAGAACAAAAAAAAATACTCCAAAAATGGTGCGTCACTGAGTTTTATTTTCAACTGAGAAAATTATATTATTTAGTAACAACAAAATAATACTTCAGAATGGTGGGTCCCATAGAATTTATTTATTACCAATGACGGAGCTAGCCTGTTTACCAATCTGTTTATTGGGTTTGGTCGTACTACAGATCCAGATTAGATTCGGTTTATTCGGAATAAAATATCTTTTGCAATTTGAATTATTATAAAATTTCGGTTTATCGTTTAAAGTGATAAATTCTGCTTCGGTTTAGTTATAGTAAGGGATTAAAGTCGTTGTAAATTGCTACCATAACTTTGGGAATCTAATATTATATTATTGTTACATTTCCAAAAAAAGGAACTTGATCTAGCTTTTCAATACAAACACATATGCACGTTACTCTTTATGTCGCACGTATTATAAATATACATTTTCTCAACAAAAGAAAGTGGCCACATACGTGCACTCGTTAACCTCAGAACATTATTAGACACAGATCAACATGATGCAGACAGTATCCATCTTTGTTCTTACTTGTAATCAGTTCACATCTTCAATGTTTAAGACCAAATCTGTAACAACCTGTTGTTTTGTAAGACCACAATATCTCCGAAATTTACTAGTGGGTCTTATGATAAATATGAAGTTTTGGATTAGGCCCAAACTAAAATATATTTTATTTAGTCTTTGGTATGAGGTTTCACAATCTATATATATTATGAAAAAGTTTAAGAATCAATTGAGATTTTTATCTTTACAACCAGAGATTAAGATTATATACCAAATTACATATTTTCCCTTTCCAATTAATCAAAATAATCCCAAACCTTTTTTGATCTTCAAGAAAACACCAACTTGTTGTATCCTTGTTATGTCCAGCGTCAGGACATTGTAACGTTTCCTCTACTATTTGATTCTTCAACTCTTCTTGAAGACAAAGAAGCTTCATGTTTCATAAACAACGCATAGAGAAGCTCGTTCCACGTGTCAGGAACACCAGGAAGACACCAGTGACTACAGTCTTGACGATGAAGTGGTGCATGACTTAGCTTACCTAGATAGTAAACCGATGGATGACCATCTTTTCTTAGAGCAGCCATTGCTGTTATGTTCAACAGTTTCATTTTAACAGTCTCTGATTTGTTTGAGTAATGTGAGAACACATCTTCAAGAATCTTTAGCTGTTCCCAACTCTCTGATGAATCTAATGAGGTTCTAATCTCAGGCAATGTCTCCATGTGACATGTTCCTCCTCTTTTCCAATTCCCTCCCCTGTTTACATCATAAGATCCAAACCTCATTAAGAAGTACAAACGATTGAATCTGAATCAAGGAGTTTAAAACATTACAAACCTGAAATGTACAGGAGAGATTGTGCGAAAAAAGACTTGAGTTTTGTTTGAATCAACCTCAGTTTGTATCCATTTTATAACAGTCTTCATAGCTTGCTTATAAGCAACATCTACATTCATCTTAAGTTTCACTTCTTTTCCTTCTTGAAAGTAACATCCTCTGTTAATAAAGAAACCATTCAAGATTTGGTCATAAAAGAATCAGTAAGTGATTGATGAGAGATTGAACTCGAGTTTAGCTTACGTTCTAATAGTTTTACCATAGTTCCACCAATGTCCTGTATTAAACACTAACAAGTCTGCATCTTTCCACTTGCTTGAAGTCCAATCCATAATGTCCAGTTTCAAAGTTGTTTTAACATTTTGAGGTGATCCAATTGGAGGTCTGCCTTGAGGAACCAAAAATGGAGATTTGTAGTATTCAACTGTGCAATTGTAATCCTCAAATTTGAAAACCAAGAACCCTCTGTGCTTTGTTATTGGATTTTTATTAACTTCGTAAATCGAACTCTCGTTCTTGATTGATGAAGATAGTAAACAAAGAAGAGACTCCCACTGGTTTCTTCCTATTGAGTCTCCTACAAAGACTAGCCTCTTGTTCCGGAGTTTCTCTAGCATCAGTTTAGCATCAAATCTGATTCATTTTTACATAATTGAAAACATAAAAAAGAGTCAGCTAAGTACTTATTGTCTTCATATACAAAACTGAGTTCATAAGAGTTTAATATAGTCTATTTATTATTGACTACAAATTCGTAGAAGTAGTGGATCAGATAGAATCGGATTCGAATCATTCTATCTCAGTGGGAAATGGGAGATGGAAGGAGAAGAAGGGACCATATAAAAGAGATCAAATCAAGAGAAGAGAACAAAAAGTCACTGGTTTTAATAGCTACAGATGATGACTAGTTCACGAGATAAAACAGAGCTGACCTTAGTTGTGCTTATCTACGAGACCATTGAAAACGACGCAAAGCTAAAAGAGACAAAAACTTAAACAACCTCTGACTTCTCTTCTTCATACAACAAAGATATTATCAATCTCAATTCTCTAATCCAAAACATGATTTCATATGTAATATCAAACCAAATGGCAGAAACTAAGTAGAACACAGAACAAACTTAAGAAGCTCTGATTTCATTTCTCTAAGATTTACTGTTAAAAAAAACTAATTTTTTAGGAGAACAATCATGAATTTGGAACATGAGCAAATATTAAAATTGATACCTGGGCAAATCACAGTGTTTAGGTTGCCATCTCCAATGAGTATAGAACAAATCAGACCTTCCATGATCACTACACTTAAACCCTTCATCGAGAAATCTGCAATCTTTGGATTGATATAATGGGTAAGAATCATCCCAAACCCAATCCCCATCGAACACATCACAACCATTTCCACTTTCTTCTAGAAACCCAACTCTCTCGGAACTATTACTGTTGTTGGTGTTGCTGTTGCTGTTGTTGTTGTTGTTGCTGTCAAGCTTGAGCCAAATGAATCTCTCTGATTTATCTGAAAGTCCATAGTTTTTAACTACACTTCTATAATTAAAGTAGAAAAAACTGCAAACCAAACACACCCCAACTAAGAACACTCCTAGAGAAGGTTCAAACACAAGCCTTGACCTTTTAAATCTCTTCAAAGTTTCACAGATTGGTTTGGCTCTTCCATTTTCTTCGACGTTTGAGTTCTTAGACATCTGGGGACTTCTCTGGTTACGTGAGAAATCGAAAAAGCTTTGTCTTTGGGATTGAAAACTTCAAGATACTTACTAGAAAAGAGAATAAGAGGGAATCATGACGAATGAAGAAGAAGCAAGTTAAGGATTGTTAGTGGAAGACGAAGTGGCTTTGCTTTGGTTGGTCAGTTTCAAAATTATGAGGAGGGATGCGAAAAACATGTGTCAAGGAAAAGAGAAAACACTCATTTGCAAAATTTAGATTTTTCAATACAAATAAAGTTTAGATTTTTTCCACAGAATATAATAAAATGAAGAGAGAAGAGTATTAACAACAACAAAAGCGACTCTGTTCGAATCCAGACAAGCCAAATTCAAAAGAAAACTCTCAACTCTCTCTTCTTTGTCTTTTTGTGTTCTTTGTATTCACATTGACTAAGAGAGAGAGAGACGAGTGGCTATTGGTTAAGAATCGTGTTTTTTTTTTCATTTAACAATTAATTAAATCATTTAATAAAATGGAAAAAATCTGCGCTTATCTTCTAACTTGTAGATTTGGAAGTAAATATACATAAGTAATTAAGAAGTCAACAACAAATAATATTTAGAAACAATAAGAAATTAACTACTGTTTATATAAATTGACAGAAACAAATATTATTCAATCTACAATTATTAGTTTCTGGTCAGAATTCTAAATTGCAAATTTCAAACAATAGATATAAATTTTTAATTGTTTTTATATGTTTCGTGAAAGAGTTACAATTTATAAAATTGAGCAACCAGTTGCACAATTTAGTGTAAAACCGCTTTTATTAAATGTAAATTATCATCTATTGGTACACGCGCCAATGAGGCACGTCTTATCGTTCACTGCCATGTCTGCATGCAAGGGTAGCGTGGAGGTTAAACACTACAAAGGCGCGTGGGGAATAATGTTATGAGTGGTGGTAATGGTGGGGCCAGTGGCCAAGTGTGGTTTATTAGTGACGTGTTATTATAAATAAATTATGTAATATTTAGTTAATGTAATTTGCATTCGGTTATGTTTGTTTGGTTTACCGAAAAGCGAATCGAACTAAATCGGTTTCGATTTGTTTGGTTTTAGGTGAGAAAAGCGATAGAAACTTTTTATTTTTTATTCGGTTTTTGGATTGGTTCGGTTTGAATTATTATTCGGTTAACCGAATAATTGTCAAAAAACATGTTTTGGTTCGGTTTATTCGGTGTAAATTAAACCGAATAAACCGAATCGAAAGATAAATTTTCAGATTTATTCGGTTTATTTAGGGTAATCGGATTGAATTCGAAAATATTTCTTTTACCTAAAACCGAACCGAATAAACCAAAAACCCAACCGAACAAACCGATATTTTTTCAGTTTTACTTCAGAACTGATTTTTTAAAATCGAACAAATAAAAAAACTGAAAAAACCGAAACGTTTAAACCGAATAAACCTAATGTCCACGGCTAGTTCACATGCAAATTTAGAACTTTTCACGTAGTCAACTTAGTGAAACTCACCGTATCTAAATAATTTCTTCTTATGATCGAACCATTTCCAAACAAACCCATCTGAATTTGAATTATATTTATTTAGTATTCATAATAGTCTACCTAAAACACATGGTTTAGAGTTCTATAATCAGACTCAGTCTCCCAAACATATCATCAACTAATGTTATTTCTTTTGTTCTTAAATTAGAAATTCTGAAATATCATTAAACACAAAGTAACAACCTAAAACATACTATTATTAGTCTGTTGTGTTGATATCACTCAGTCAATAACATTTTAACAATTTAAGTAACTCTGCATTAACTCACGTTGAAAGGAAAAAGCCCACAAATCTATATAGATGCATATATACCCGGGCCATTACAAGAAGTCATTGATAATAATAAAATGGAGATGAAGAAGTTTCTTAAAGTTGTGTTTTTCTTGGTCGCTTATTTAAGTACTCGTTCCATTGTCATGGCTAGTTATCACGGTTGTGACAAGACAACGAAGATGCGTGTGGTCAGACAAGCGTTTGAGAACTACGAAGAGAAGAATAAGAAGATGAATGTTTTGTCGGGTCGTAAGTTAGCTTCAGGTCCAAGTCGTAGAGGTTGCGGCCACTAAGTTTTTAGTTGGGGCAATGAGATTTTAATAAGGTATTTCATATTATTATTCCCTAGTGTATGTTTCTTGGTATCGTTTTCAAAGTAACAAGCGTATTATTATGGGTTCTTGTAACCTAATAAGAGGATTGGAGTTAGAATAAAATGCCCTATATTTTAGTAAATATCCACGCAGCAAAATGTAATTATTAGTAGTCTCAATGAAAACCCGCTAAAAGGCCCAATGGGCTTACACATTCAACGTAGAGTAAAAATGTTTATTTGTAAATTGAGGTTAATTAGATAACTAGACTTTGAATTAATTAACGTAAAAGTGAAGAGGGGGAAGGTGAAAGTGGAGAAGGGCAAGGTCTGCTTTTGACGCTAATTGATCTGTATATCAAAACTCCGATAATGGCTCCAATCACCGGAGCCGTCATGTAAACCCATATGTCCTCAAAATCCCATGCCACCACCGCCGGTCCTAGTGATCGAGCTGGGTTCATCGATCCTCCCGAAATCGGTCTGACCATACCGTATTCCAAAACATAAACGCTAAAGCAAAATGTAAATAAAATATACACTAAATATAATACCCTCCTAAACATACTTGTTTAAATGACTTCTATAGAAAAAATGCGAATAAAAACTTTAGGTTATATATCGAGAATTAACATTACGAAAATGTATTTAATTAAGTACCCGGTTATAAGTACTCCAAGGGAAATGACCGTTCCAATCACGAACCCCGTCAAATTACCCAACTGTAAAAACAAACATACAAATTAATTAAACCACGTTATATTGACACGTGTCTTCTTTTGAAATACTTTATTTCATAATAATTAAGCGTGGTAAAACCATCTGGTGACTTACATTTTGATGAGGACCACAATGCAAAGCCGAGGCAAGAAATACAACGATGCTCGTAGCTATGAGTTCAACCAAAAACGCAGAAATGCAGCTTAACGTAGGTTTTGTTGCCATCATCTCAGCGTTTACTCCATAAACGGATACTCCAACTAATGTTGCTGCTGTTGCTCCTAATGTTTGCGCCGTTATATATAACGGAACCTAGCAACAACAACGACAACGACGTTCAATATCATAATATATAATCAGGACAGGTCCTGAACACAAGCACACAAACATTCGTTTCGTTTGGGGCGTCACGAAAATTTTCTATGCTAGGGATTAATTTTTTGAGAATTTTTTTTTTACTATATATAATATATATACATAAATATATGAGTCTAAAAGATAAAATAATAAATAAAATATTTTGAGATGATATATAGATTTTAGCTTTTATTTTAAGGTAATGTAGATAAAATATTCGGTGAAACGCCTTACCTGAGACCATGGAAATCCACCAAAGATAGCAAAAGCAATGGTGATCGCAGGGTTGAGATGAGCGCCGGA
>KE159076.1:39468-52630 GCA_000411055.1 Leavenworthia alabamica | reverse complement strand
TATAAGCGTAAAAAAAAAAATTAGACTTTTATATATAGTAAAAAAAAAAAATTAGACTTTTATATATAGTAAAAATAAAAAATTAGCCCATAACACATCAATTTTTCGTGAATTTTCCATAAAATGTTTGATGTGTTTGTGTTCAGAACGTGCCCTGGATATTGTACAAAGAGACATTGCTTTGTTTTTTTTACAGTCCATAGAAATCAACATCTGAAACTTCGTATCTAAAGCTGCATAGATCACGATCGTTACATCATCCATAAAAGTTCCACTTGTTCGTTATTGAGTTTTAACCAGAGGTGTATTGGATACTGTATAATAGCTATATGACACAAATGAAAATAATTTATTAATGGACTATCAAAGTGGAAAGGATCCGAGGGAAGTTCATTATTTTGCTTGCCATCAAAGCACCTCGCTGTGTTTTGATGCCTTTCTCCAACCAAAATAAACAACACATTATTGTCCATCGAGGAATGTGTAAAGATAAGATCTCTGTAATATTTTGTTTCTCAACCAAACAACAAGAAGTGAACCATTCTTGGATCATCATCATAAGTGTCAGAATAAGAATTTTTAATTCAATATCACTTATACTATAACTTTGAAATAAGTTGAATTAACTTAATAATGACTTATTATGCCTCAAATAAAAGAAAACTGTTCATTTTCACTACATATAATCCTCAATTTCAACCTGACTAGAGTGATAATTTTTTTTAATTAGTTTGTAATTCATAAATTATATGTAAGTTACCACTTTTGGTAAGAGATCAAGTTGTGATCACATTGTTTGATCCCAATAAATCCAAAATTAAGAAGAGACAATATTTGATATGGAGTTACAGATAGATATATCAAAATAAAAATACATATTTATAGATATGACTCAAAATAATTGAGATGAACTAATCAATGAGAATCAACATAAAGCAGAATCTCTATCTCTCTTCTCAACAGAGACACAACCTCTCTGTAAATCCTTAAAAACCCTGATCTCCGAGTAATCCCTCAGATCCTCAAGACTCACGTACTGTTGTTTCACCATCTTCGACAAGTCTGTACCGGTCTCGTGCACCCATACATACGGTAGACACGTGTCGTCGTTGTACAACCACCTACGTCCTTCTTGGTCGCCCACGTAAGCTCTGTGAATGTTACTGTGTCTGAGCTTCTTGGAACGGCCGGGTTTAAGAGTGTGAACCCGTTTTAGAATGGAACCGACTCGAATCTGAAGCTCCACAGGACGGTCGGAGAGGTTCCAGAAACGGGTAGAGGCTGTGTCGATGGAGCAAGGGAGTAAGCGGGTCCGGTCGCTACAACCGCCGTAACATTGTCGGAGGAAGAGGAGAAGGAGGCTGAGCCTTGGGAGCTTGTCTTTGAGAGACTCTATCATCTCTTTAGTGTACTTCATCTTTGATATTTTTGTATCCATTGTTTTCTCTACCTTCTTCTTTTGATGGCTCACAAGAGTGGTGGTATATTGGATTTTGTATATATGTGTGCCAAATAATAAATGCGAGATAAATAGTATCAACTTTGTATTGTACTTAATAATAATAATGTTTTTCTAAAAGAGAGAAAAAAGGAAAAAAAATACAAGTTATTTTTCTATGAATTGTACACAAAATAAAGAATGCAAAATAGCTTGACTAGATTAAAAATATGCTTCACATATTAAGCCATAAAATCTAAGAAATACTTATCCCAAATATGGAAATAGATTATATTCATGTGGTTAAGGAAAATTTGGTATGTGGGTCGAGTCGACAATAAACCAAGTATCAAGGACGCCGACAGATTCTTTCGTTATTTCGCTTCATCCTCTCAAAATAAAACAATTATATAACACACACTTGCTTCAGCTTTAATCTCTCTTTTGGTTTCCAACTATTTTCATTTTCTTCTTATATTAGACCATCTCTAATGTATTCTTCTATTTTTATTTCGTTACTAATCACTAAGAGAAAATAAAAAATTGAAAATATAAAGAACTAAAGTATAAATACAAAATTCAACTCTAAAATAAAGTAAAAAATAGGCTTACTTCAAATATAGAGTAATCCTACACATTCTTCTATTTTAGAGTGGTACACAGAAAATTTTACTCTATAATAAAGTTTAGGGTAAAAAATATAATAATGTTGGCAATGTCCATAGGCTTTACAACGATGAAGCTTATTCATCTTGACCTTATCTTTTTATTTCTTTTAACCAATTTTTCCTCTGTGACTATCTCTGCCTAAACCAAACTTTACCATCTCTATTTCACACACAATGCATTCAGCAACACATGAACGAGCATCAAATCCACAAAGTACTGATGTCCGATCTCACCGTCCCTCCACCGCATTTTAGCTGGAGCTCTTCCGTAATGAACCCCATCGTTACACCGGTTATCATAATGCCACGGATATGTCATATCAAAGTTATCAACCATACTTGTAACCAATCCTGCATCCCTCATTTTCTCAAGAAACACTCCATTAAAAGCCTCCATTTTACTCGGGTTAAACGCTAGCAATCTCGCGTAACCGCCTGTCGCGATTGTGTTCCTAAAAATCACTTCAGGCGGTTGGAGTCCTCTGCTTTTGACACTATCAAAAACTTCTTTCCAAAACGCAGCTGCGGTTTCAGCTCCTTTGGCAAAGGCTCTAAGACTAGTCCAATGAATCCCATCGTGTAGACCCGAGTTTACGATCATAACGTCGGGAATACGGTTTGTTTCTTCGTTGAAGTATTTCTTAAGCAATTCTCTAAAGTTGAAATCTTTAAGTGAATCAAGACCTTGATAGTTCTTTGTCTCGTTCCAATGACCGTTAAAGATACTAGTGATCCTAACCGTCTCTGATGAGTTCTTCGGATTTGAAAACTTCAAATCAAATCTCCTGGGAACAGCTGAGATTTCAGGATGACCTAATACAAAATTCAACAAGTTTCTAATGGAATCAACGTGATTTGAATCTCCCCAGAAGAATATCCATTTGTTTTTCAAACAATCCCAAGCTGAATCATCGGAGAAGAGCTTGAAAGAACAATGGCTAGAGTAAACCCAACCATTACTCTCTATAGCTCCAACTGCTCCATCACACCATGGTTTACGACAAGGGAAATTATCGGCGAGGCAACGATAACGCCCGTCATTGCTGATTTGACATTCGTCGTTCTTCCCAAGCCTAGTCCATCGTCCGGACCAGGCATCTCTGTTGAAATCGGATTTTTTACATGATCGGAGCTCTGGGAGAGTGACGTCAGGTTTCTTGGTGAAGCGTAATTGGACGTTTCTAAGCTTTTGATCGAAGGCTAAACGTGCGGTGCTGAACTTAAGGCCTTCGAAATGGCGGAAGAGTAAAATGACGGTGAGATTATATTGTCCGACGAACTCAGGATGTACCTGTAACGAGAATGAGTAAGTTCCGTTACCGAAATCTTTCACCGGTGGTCTCGATTTCCAATTCTCGCCGGATAAATCAGTTTCGAAATAGTCTCCACCGATGCAAACGGGTGTTCCAGATTGGTCTATGGCTTGAAATTTGAATTCGTAGATCTTCCCGGCGGTTAGTTCTACTGTATCAATTCCGTCGACACCGGGAACAGAAATATCAACAGTTTTTGCTTCCCTGCACGGAGCTCCTCCTGGAGCCAACCAATTTCTCATCAGATTCGCCGTGAAATCCTTCTGAGTATCGGCGGTGATCCATTCAAATTGGACCCGGGTCGACTTTGAAGTGAGATTCGTGATCTTCGGATCTACACTTCGTGAACCCATCGTAGTGGTGTTCAAAGTGAGATTTTCGCGGAGTAGATTCTCGGACTCTAAAGGAGAAGGATTAACTCGAACAGAGTATGCATTGAATCTACTAAAATCAACAAAGCTTTGAATTGAACAACCGTCAATGCTCCAAACAACCAACATGAGGAAGAAAACGACTACTGTAAAAGCACCAAGCCGCCATTGAAGCAAAGGACTCGACCGTAAAATCATTAACTGAGTCGGCACTAGAGATGGAATCGCTCCTTTCTCCGGCATCTAAACAACCGGCAGAAACAAAAGAGAATTTAAGTGAGAAAATAACCTGGAAATCAGTTTAAGAATCTAACGAAAAACATTATTTACAAGTCGACAAAACCCTAAAAAGATAAATTAAATATTTAAAACATTAAAAACTTACTCTAAAAAAATTGCTAAACTCAAAAAGAAGATGATGATGACGATAAGTGAAATGATTCACAATCCACAAGCGTTCTTCTTCTTCTGCTTCTTGGTTTTGGAGTTATATTTCCCAGATTTTACAGAACCCTTAAAATCCTCCCAATATCGAAAAGATAAAAGAAAGTTTAGGAGGATTAAAAAATTTATTAAGATTTTTTTAACTAAACTAAACAAGCATCAGATATATATATATCTGTTTAGGGTAAAAATAAATAAAATTCAAATTTGACAGCTAAAATTGATATTTAGAAAAAAATAGGATGATTGCAAATTTGCAAGTGCAGCCAAAAAAGCATTTAAAAGATAATGGAGGGAGAAAAAAGACAATTTTTATGTGTAGACAATTATATCCCTGATTTGCCAGTAGATTTCTCCATAACCCCTGACCGATGACCGCGCTAGATTATTGGGTAACAACATGTGTCCAACGAAGAGTTATTATAAGCCGCGTCGGTGTGGGTGTGGTGTTAGCCTGTTAGGGGTGTTTTTGTTATTTCATTATATAATTAATTCGTCGTGTATGGGTTGGTGCTGATTGGCTTCACATGCCTTTGTCTTCTGACTCCAATTTCTTCGCAGGAGATTATTATTATTTTTGTTTGTCTTGAATAATTTTTAATTTAATATAATATTTTTCAGAAAATAATAAAAACTGTATTTGTCTTGTCAAAAAAGTGGATCATATAAGAGGACAAAAAAGAGAATGGAACATGGGGTATATAGTTGAGAAGGAAATAAATTGCTAACAAAAAAAAATAGTAGTAATTATCCAATATTAAATTGGATTCATATATTTTGGCTAAAAAGATACAAACAAGCTTATCACTATGCAGATTTAATATGGTATGAGTAACAATTTTAAATAAGATAATATAACAAATCTTTTTTTTACCTTACCAAAGTGGCCATTAATTCTTCAAAAAATAGTTTATTTATTTTTAATTTAATTAATGAAATTTTCTTCCTTACTCAAAATCTATATATATAAAGTTGATGAGGTTCTCTCTTCTCATGAAAACACCTCATCATTTCAAATATCTAATATCATGACACATCAGCAACATCTAATTCATTTTAAATTAATTATTTAATTAGTTTATTGTATTAAATACATTTTTATTTTCATACTAATTAATACTAACTGATACAATAATTTAATAAGAATTTGAAAAGTTTTATTCATAAAAATGATATAATTTAATAATTTTAGTGTTATTATATTTATCTATACATTTTAGATAATTATTTAATCTTAAATAAATAAATTATAGTATGAATAATTGTGGCTTTTATTTATGAATTTCTCTTCATATTATAATTAATTTTTTGATATTTATTTTACAGAATTCATGCTTATATACATCAAAATTTAAATTTTGTATAAATTTAAATTAAAAATAATATAAAAATTAAAACAAATACAACAATTTCAATAGAATAAACATAATTCTTTTAATTTTGATGGTTTGTAGTCGAGGTCCGGATGAAAAAAATATTCTAATAACAATTCAACATTTAACAAAAGTTCTAAAACCTTGAATAAAAAATTTTAAAATAATNAGAATAAACATAATTCTTTTAATTTTGATGGTTTGTAGTCGAGGTCCGGATGAAAAAAATATTCTAATAACAATTCAACATTTAACAAAAGTTCTAAAACCTTGAATAAAAAATTTTAAAATAATAATTGATATATGAAAATACATGTTATTAAGGGTGGACAAACGGGATTTCAGAACGGGATTTTACGGGAATAAGAATGGGACGGAAGTTCAGGAGTATAGAAATGCGTCCCATTTACGTTCCATATAAAATCGGGAATTTCCAAAAATAAACATGACAAAATTATTTTAAATTTAAAATGACAAATATATTTATTAATAATAAAAAAAAAACATAAAATCAATATAACTTAAATTTCATAATTATAAATTAAAATAAGTTTGATTCATTTAAAATCCACAAATTTCTGACAAATGCTATTGAGAATCATGACGACGCTTTTAGATTCAAGAGAATACTACAACCGTATATATAAATTACGACAAACTAAAATAGTCATAAGATGCGACGGTTGAGAATACTAAATGACAACAAATGGATAAAGATTTAGTAATCAATAAAATCTATCATAAATTCATGGTAGACATTTTAAACATACATATGTTAATTACAACAAAATTTTTAAAATAGTAATTTTAACAGATTATTACATATAAAAATATAAAACAAGTATAATACAATATATTATAAGAAACAAAAAATTTAGTTGATAATAATATTAATTCGTAAACAATATTCGGCCCGAAGGGCGGGTTAACCCTAGTATACTATATAGTTTATAAATAAAGAGAAATTAAATCTAAAGTCAAACATAAATAAACTGAGAACAGAGCAAAAATGAACCAGAAGAGAACATTTACGTGTAAATAATTTTGAAGCGAACAATATGGCCCAAGTAGGTTGACAAACAATCTCTGACTGTACGTGTCGGCCTCGAGCTTCGTTACTATTTAATATTGGGCCCAGATGAGACTTTCTTAATGGGCTTTATAGTATTGTTAACATCTAAGGCTCTTATAATTTCTTGACAACTTAGATCTCTTCTTCTGTAGACACATACGCAACAGAACAAAGATGATTTATAATTTAGTCAAAATACAAAATTCTCAATAATCATTTCATTAGCTTGGAAAGACTATGTCGTGCTGTTTGGCTTCGTGTTGTGCGTCGGCGACTTGTGGGTTGTGCTCATCGGTGGCATCGGGGATATCGAGGAAATCGGCGAGGATCGCTTATTGTGGTCTATTCGGTGCTTCTCTTGTCCTCTCATGGATTCTTCGTGAGACCGGTGCTCCGCTTCTTGAGAAATTACCATGTACGATTCTCTTATCCATCAGCTTCAATCTCCATGATTAGATTACAATTTAGAAGAATAGTTATGCTTTTTTTGATGTTCTGTCCGAAGAATGTTCCTTTTAGCTTTGAAAGAGATTTGTTAATTGGAATTGAAACCACCAATTTAGGAATTTGGAGGTTCACTGAATCAATCGTTGATGCGATATACCGTGTGATGGGGTTGTGCTTTAATGTTGAAATTCTTATTGGGTCAGTGTAAATTTAGGATTTGATAAAGGCATTAGAACCTTAGAATCTCATTCTGTGTTGCTTTAGATGGGTTTAAATTGTGTATGCTGATGCTTCATGCTATATACGTAAGAGTTTTTGAGTATTGGAAAATGAATCATCATTTGTGTATTGATACAAATCTCTATATGCTTTGACAAACAGGGATAAACACTTCTGATACATATACCAAAGAATGGTATCAGCAGCAAGCTGTTCTTCGTGTCAGCTTTGGGAATTTCCTCTTCTTTGGTATATATTCTTTGATCATGATTGGTGTCAAGGACCAGAATGACAGGCGTGACTCGTGGCACCATGGTGGATGGGGTTTGAAGATGATCGTCTGGTTTTTGCTTGTTGTCCTCATGTTTTTTGTTCCAAATGTTATCATCTCCATCTATGGTAATTTTTATGCTTTGGTATAGCTGAAAATACCCCAAAGAAGTTTATGATATTCTCCCTTTCTTTTTTCTATCTGCTAAAAGATGGAGACTTAAAAGTTGTGGATTTTTCAGTTCTCTTTTTAAGTGAAATTCATAGCTTCATGTACTTTTGCTTATATATTGTTCTTGGCCATATGTATGCCGCTAATGTCAGTGCTGATATATTCTTTCAGGAATTATATCAAAATTTGGTGCAGGAGCATTTCTGTTGGTTCAAGTGGTCTTGTTGTTAGATGCTACACATAACTGGAATGATTCATGGGTTGAAAAGGATGAAAGGAAATGGTATGCTCAATATATTTTCTATGCATCTGTCCTGTGTTTGAGCTATTATTCTTACTTATGGGGTTATCTATGTAGGTACATGGCTCTGCTTGTCATATCAGTCCTGTGTTACATTGCTACATACGCCTTCTCAGGAATTTTGTTCCTCTGGTTCAACCCATCTGGTCATGATTGTGGACTAAATGTTTTCTTTATCGTCATGACAATGATCCTTGCCTTTGTTTTTGCTATTATTGCTTTACATCCTGCTGTGAATGGCAGCCTTTTACCGGCATCAGTTATATCGGTTTACTGCGCCTATGTCTGTTACACGGGGCTTTCTAGTGAACCACATGACTATGTGTGCAATGGACTTAACAAATCCAAGGCAGTGAACGCAAGTACTCTCATCCTCGGGATGCTCACTACGGTTCTCTCTGTTCTATACTCAGCCCTCCGAGCTGGCTCTTCCACCACATTCCTCTCACCACCGTCTTCTCCCAGATCAGGTGCTTCTCCAAACTCTTAAATCTGCCTAGGCAAGCAGGCATTAGGTTTTTCGTTTTTGTGAATAATAAATCTGAAGTAGACTCGAATTTTTGTTTCTTCTTTATTTTGCTGGACACGTTATTTTGCAGGTGGGAAGAAGGCATTGTTAGAGGACCCTGAGGATGGTAAGAAGAATGATGAAGCCGAGGCACGGCCCGTGAGTTACTCATACTCTTTCTTCCATATAATATTTGCCCTTGCAAGCATGTATGCTGCCATGCTTCTCTCGGGATGGACTGACTCATCAGAGAGTGCGTCTCTGATCGATGTGGGATGGACATCTGTCTGGGTCAAGATATGCACCGGTTGGGTCACGGCTGGACTCTACATATGGACACTCATTGCACCGCTCATCCTTCCAGATCGTGAGTTCTACTAAAGGGGCATATCGATAATCAGATAGTTCACGTATAAAGTGGGTATTGTCTTATAATGGTAATAGTAATGGTAATGGAAGTAGCTCATGTCATGTTCTAGACTTGTAATTTGAAGTGCTTTTAGACTTTGTTTGTGTTGTGTACATGATTGTGTCTGTATTATATCGTTAGTTTTTATGTTGTAACTTTTAAGTTGTTCTCTTGTAAGTGTATGCAATATATGAAAGTTTCTTTATGATGTGAGAAGATACGATTTTTAAAGCTCAAGTGTTTGATACTATCTCTTTCTTAATTAATGGGTAACATCTTGAATCTTATATAAAACTTTTCCTTGGGTGGTCGTTTTAGGTCTGGGAAAGCAAAAGAACATTTCACACTACTTGCTGAACAACACAGATCAATCAGTATTCTTTTAACATGCACAAATCTTGACTCTCCTACAATTCTGTTTACTTCATTCATCATCAATCAACTCAGGCTCTCAAAGTGTGGCCTTTTTCTCAATTAGTTACCTTAATGTAACCGTTGCTTCACACGTCTACCATTTATGTCACAACCATCAGCAAATAACTCCTTTTGGTTCCCTGACGATGTCAAAGAGTGCTCACTAAGCCTAGCCACATACTCCAGCAGCTCACTTAGTAAGGACGGGCAGCTTTCCTTCAGATAATCAAACCCATCCCTTTCCATCACAGCTAAAGAAAATTACAATATTTAAATAAAGCTTTCTTACAGATTTCAATAGAGTGCATTTAAGCAAAAAAAGGAGTTATCCTTTTTTACCTTTCAGATTTTCTGGCAAAGCAATGAATTTGAGGCATGCGGCTTTTAGCTGGAAACAATGATGCTGCTCTGCAAGAGCCAGGGTTGTTGCAACTGTGTTTATGCCTATTCCTTCACATAGTTTTGACTCGCAGATTGTTCTAAGCCGCTCAAGAGCATAACGGTCTGCAGCAGCAAGCAGATGCTGCGCCACAAGTGTTGATGCCCATTTCATGTCTGTGCCCATGAAGTCTTGCATATCAGGCAATTCATCCCAGTAGATAAAATGAAGCAACATCTGCAACCAATAGGAAAAATCACAATAAAACAAAAGGAAAGGGGATACTGTATCAGCATACACTTCATCATTATATTTAGAGGATTCAGGATCTGAGACTTGCATACGGACTAAAGACCAATCTTAACAAACAAAACCAGAGCTGCAAAGCAGGTAAAAAGGTTCATACTTGGCATTACTTTGACAATTTATCACCTATAACCAATTATCTCCATGTATTTACTGCATACGAGAAACAGAGACATTGCAGCTATGGCCTATGGGTAAGCAAACAACAATCAGGAAGTGAAGTAGAAAGATAAACCTTATCGCAGGTTAGCAATATTTGAGAACAGGAGCAGGGCCCCAGGAGATGGTATCGGATTGTACACTCGTAAACAGGAAATCCTGTATCACACCACAATCACTCACCAGAGAAAAGGCAAGGAACTACATAATCCATCTCATCCTAAAAAGCCTCATAACACCCACGACTCTAACTAATAGCCTCTACTAAACCATTCCAAGGAGAAACAGATTTAGTCCAAAATTAGAGTTAAAGGGAAGACCTTGAAAATAGGGGCTTCTATGTCTTCTATGTAAATACAATTGGTATTCTCGTTTCTCAACGGGCCAAAAAGCTGTGCTCTAAAAACTGGAGAACGTGCAGCAAGAACCAATTTGTGAGCAGCAAATGACTCTCCATCAACTTCAAAAGTAACATCAGTTCCTTTCCCACTTTCCAAAAGCTTTCCGAACTGCTGACCCAAATCAGAAACCGGCACAGGGATATTATAACTCCTTGGTCCTTCTGTACGTGACTTAACCACGCCAACGCAACACCGAACCAAGAGACAATTATCCTTGAGATAGTCAGAAGACTCCAAAAGAGTCCTCTTGAAAAATCGTTTGTATCCCCTAGAAATTAAGCAATCATCAATAAATCAAACATTAAAGAAACCATCTAAACTAATCAGTAAATGGAAGAGACTAGGCTACAGCAAATCCTGAATTCAATTCCATAAAAAGGATAATAATTTACTCACCACATACTTCCTCTATATTTAAGAGTATAGGGTCCACTTTCAAGAGTTCTACCAAAATGGCTATGAACTTTATGCCTTTCGTTACCGCTCTGATCCACTAGAGTCAGTTCAAACAAAGCTCTAACATCAGCTCCTTCGCTTGCAAGAGCTATGAACAGAGACACGTATACAGAATTATCCTCTGGACTCTTTCCATCTGGGTAGAAATAGATCGCCCAAGAGTAGCCACCAACCATAAACGTATCGGAGGCGACGTATTTCCCAATCCCCATCCCTTTGGCCAAAGAGTAACCGCTGATCTTGAATTCGTGGGAGCCATTGATGGTTTCCGTGAGAGAAGTTGATTCCGTAAGCGACGATGCAGCCGATTTCGAAGATCCAGGAACCTCCGAGCAAACCCTAATTGTATCCATGAATACAAAGACGAAATCAAAGAATCACGACTTTGTGACAAAATTGATTGTTTCTTCGACCTTCTCACACGGAATAAGTATCTTGGCGATGGTCAAGTCTTCGAATTTCAGAAGAATCCTGGATTTTCTAGATAGATTGTGCGAAATTAGGGTCTCGAACTACAGGTAAAATTTGGGGGATTCGAGAGCAGAGACGATAGACGAATTGGGGGAATTTTCGGAATCAGAAGTCAGATCTATAATCGTCGGAAACTCAAGATCTGAATCGCCGTGGAACGTGAAGACGACGACGATGATATGCAACAAAACGAGAGGAAGAGAGAGATGCGAGAAACAGACACACTTGATGATCTGTTTAACTTTAACAAAACAATTTGGTAGGTAACTGATTTATATAAACGACGTCGATACATTAATTATAATTCTATTTGTTTTTTTGAAATTAATTTTTGCTCACTTTTAGAGAAGGAATTAATCAATCCCTCTTTGATTCTAAAATAAACTATATATCATATTGGAATCAATCCCCTTTTACCTTTTCTTCTAAACTAATTACTATATCATATTGCTAAGTTCTTAAATGTAAAATCGCTTTCTATGTTACATATGATTTTGCCGCGTTCTATGTTGCAATGACACAAGATAAGCTAACGAAAAGACTTTAGGCTAAATCAGTTGATCCAGTATATGTTTTGAATTCTTGATAGGTTTGTAATGGTTTCTTGCATATGTCATTGTCTGTAGCATATTTACCCTTGGTGACTCCTGACACGTTTCCATCGCGAACCCAACAGTTGGCAACTCGATTCGAGGGAAAAATCTGGTGAATCATTTTTTCACACTTAGCTACATGAATTATGTTCTTATCATACTTACAATTTGATCAATCCAAGTTAATATTATGGAGCATTGTTGATAATAACATAGTTAACTTTACGGGATGGCTGGTGGCGGCTGAGTTCCAAAAACTTCGGAACATGTTTATTGTTGACTGTACTGTTAACACCTTTTGGTTCGAGATAGCTTCCTCATCCAAATTTTTTTAAAAATTCATTAAAAATCTGTAATTTTATTGCTTGTTTAGGATTGATAATTTACAAAATATTTTCTTGTATTGCTTGTTTAGGACAATGAATTTTAAGGTTTGGTTTGTATGTGACACAAACAATAAGGGCGGCTTTATAAAACACAAGTCAAAGCAACATGCCTCATTAACTTAAATCACACAATTTGTTTTCAATAAACTCGTTTTGATTAGATAAATGAAGCTTAATTACACTTTTTCATTTATTTTTTTGTGACAGAAAATAAACATCAATCTGAAGTTACACTTTCTTGCACACTTCCTTGTCTTCAATATTTTCTCCACATTAATGTCTTCATCTCCACCCTTTGCCTTTCCTCTGCCTTGTCTCTTACACAAAAATTAATGGAGTATAACTAGTATATATATAATGGTTTTTGTCATTTGTATCTATCATCAACCAAAACTCTAATTAACAATTAATATTAATGGATTCCAAAATTTTTGGAGAGGATGATCGAAGCATTCGTTTGCAGGTTTTTATTAAATTTCTTATACCTATTAATAATAAAATAATTCAAATTCATTTTTCCAAATAGGTGTTGGAGCTTCAAAAATTGGAGGAAGCTAGAGGCTCAAGCGACACCGTTTTGGATTTCAGAAAC